>CM021244.1:25788293-25870120 GCA_010577795.1 Isatis tinctoria | reverse complement strand
GCCGGCTGATTGATTTCGTTAAGACCGATTACGAAGCTTCCACATAAAAAGACGACAACACTGACGAACGGAGGTCTTGTGGACGGAGGTGGAGGAGGTCCGGCGTGGGGCTTTGTCGAGCTTCAATGGAGGTGGAGGTCGTCGTTCTCTCTCGTCGTCGTATTCCCGTTTTTGTCGTTTAAAAAAGAAAACAAATAAACAAAATAATCAAATTCTATTTTAATTACGATCGAATAAAAAATTGAGAAAGAAATTATAAATTCTGAAAAATTGATTCATTAATGGTAATTAACGTTGACGATGAGAGGAGATGAGAGACTCTGAGAGAAAGAGAATTTCATTAATGGTATGATTGTCATTTCCCCTCCACGAGAGTAGTGTGGACTAGAGGGAGGGGAGTATTAGAGATTTAAGTTTCTTTTTTTGGAGCATCTCGGCTCACGTCTCTTCTCAGAGAGAAAATAGTAATATATGTAGGATAGGCTTTAAATACTTTGGTTGACACTTTAAATACTTTTTGCCTGAAGGATAGGCTTCGACTATCCACCAATATATGTAGCTGGAGACAAATAACAGCATATAATGAAAGAAGATTTTTTTTTTTTTTTTGCTGAACAAGTCTTCCTTGTATAAATGAGTCGTTTCGGTTCGTCTCAACAGAAGAAGATATAGAAGAAACAAGAGAGACAAGTGAGAGAGTAACAAGAACGAGAAGCTTAGTTCTACTCCTCTTCCGCTGCATACAGATCCTTAATCTCCTCTACATCATCGTAGCTACCAAGAAATATCGGAGAACGCTCATGGATCTTCTCCGGGACAAGGTCTAGCGCCTGCATCAGCACATTTCATATTAAACTACTTCGACCAAGAAACCATCAAGAAACCAAGAAAGGTTGCATTTTTTAAGGGTTAAGAGGATAAGTTTACCCTTTTCTTGCCAGTGAAAGCCTGACCTCCGGCTTGCTCCATCAAGAACGCCATTGGGAAGACTTCATACAGGACACTGTTCACATATGTACCAAAACACGATAGCTCAAGTTTTCTCTGGTTTTGCCTTACATATTTGAAAACCAGTTTTATCCTAATTAAGCTTACCGCAATTTCCCATTGGGGCTTTTCTTGTCAGCAGGGTACAAGAAGATTCCTCCATAAAGTAGCGTGCGATGGACATCAGCTACCATACTGATAAGAGAACGAAATTAACCATAAGGGGATAAAGTTTCTATATCCTAGCTTTGAAACAGAGAAGGTTCCCTACAATACCTTCCGACATATCTCAGAGACTTTGCGGGAGAACCATCTTTAGGATACTTGCATTTCTCTACATACTTTGTGGTTGGACCATCCCAGTTCCGAGCATTACCTTCATTCACTGAATAGATGTTTCCCTTTGTCGGAATCTGTTCACAAGAAGAACTAACGAATCTTGAGAAATTCATAACAAACAAGAAAGATAGAGAGAAAGATTATTTTTTTATTGGTTCTCATTACCTTAATGTCCGGGTGAGTTAATATGAACTCTCCTAGAGACGGGTCCAAGGTAAATCCATGAACACCCGTTCCAGTGCTCAACACAAGCTGAGAGAGCCAAATCAAATAAAATTAGAAATAAACTAATCAGACTGATAGCTACTAAAGTTGCCTTAGTGAACTTGATTTTTCAGTACCATGCAGGAGCTTCCGTACATACAATAACCCGCTGCAACCATTTCATTCCCAGGCTTCAGGACATCTTCAGTAGTTGGCTCATCAGTGTGGTTCATTGTGTAAATTCCAAAGATCTACACAAAAAAGTGAAATGAAAAAAGACAAACTTTCACATCATATACATACACTCTCTGGATCCCTCAAACAAAACTTTCGTGAGAGAAACATACTGTTCCAATGGAGACACCACAGTCGATGTTTGAGGATCCATCAAGTGGATCAAAAACAACACAGTACCTATTGATGTATCAAAAAGACTTGACAATGTTAATGACAATTACAAATACAACAATTACATTTTCATCAACAAAACTTACTTTCCACGCTTGGATGGTTCCACAAACGTCGCTTCCTCATCTTCTTCAGAAACAAGAACAGACTGCCACAATTCAATTTCCCACAAAAAATTGTAAGACAGAAACAAGAAATCAAAGATGTCTGACTCTTCTCAAGTCCTCAGTTTTTACTTACAGTTCTGCCACTGCTAACCAAAGCTTTGACAAAGACATCGTTAGAGAGCACATCGAGTTTCTTTTGCTCTTCACCCTATTACACACAAACAGAAAAATGGTAAATTTCAGACACAAAAGAAAGAGAACAACAAAAAAGCTGTAAAAATTGGACAAAATACACAAACTTGCCTGGATGTTTGTCTCCCCTGCAAGTCCAATTAGCTTAGCCAAACCAGCCTGCACACAAAAAAAGTTACAATTTTGACTCGATGGGCCAGCCTAAACACCAAAAAGATGACATCTAAAGAGGATTCCAGATCATCAACAGAATTAAAAGCTCAAAACCAAAATCGAAAGCGACATTTTTTCTTTTGACGAAATTTCAAAAAGCGTTGAACTTTCACCTTATTGACAGCACTGCAGACGAATTTGCATCCCAAAACGATGTTGCTGAGCAGAATCGTGAAATCCCCACGAGATTCTGGGTACTTTGATTGCTCATTCAGCACGAATCTCGTGATGGTCATCAAATCTGTACGGTACGCATCTGCTTCGTGATCCATCTTTGTTCCTCAAACTTCTACGCCAGCAAAATGCCTTTTTAGACAGATGTTTTAGAGAAAGAGAGAAGAGATTGAAATGTGCAATCTTTTAAACCCTATTTTGTGTGTTGCACGTTTCGAGGAAGATGATGAGATAAAGACGCGACCGGTGATAAATCGAACGAACAAGCGAAGCCAAGAAGACATAGGAGATCGGTTTGACACGTGGCAGTGACGGGTTTGGCCGTCATTTTATGTTTTGGGGATAACGATGACGAACGAACCTCGTCCTCGTATGTTTTGATGCGATCCGCCTGATCGTCTCACACTGTGTCACGATAAGAATATCTTGGGTGTAATGATAAAGTTGACCAATTTCGTTATATAATACTTTAATAAAAAAGAGTGATTTACATATTTAGGTATTTTTGTACTTTTTCTTTACATGTTAGGTATTTTGGGCAGCATGGTACTTTGTATGTGTATGTGTGCAATTCCAATTTAGCTATTCAACTAAATGAAACACCTCTAAATTTTTTTATGTTATAATAATAAAAAAAAAAAATTTTATACCTGCAGAGTTTTAGAACACCGAGAAATAAAAGGAGAAGCGAGAGAGAGAATAAGTTTGTATTAAGAAGTTTGTGAAAAGGTGTGTTTATGAACAAACGAAACGTTCGTTTATATAGAAGATAAAAAAGCGAATTACTCTGCATGAATAGTGACAGTGGACTCCACATGATAATTTTTTTCTTCGTATATCGACGTTTTGTCCCTGCTATAATTGACTTTTCATAACACTCCTCCATGGAGACCAATGTCACATTCAAATTCTGCTCAACACCTTTGTTGCCTCGTTAAAAACCTTTCTAGGAAAAACCCAATGGGAAAAACCATAGTAAGGTAAAAAGAGTACAACTGTGTAAGCTCCCCCTTGATTAAGGTTGTCTTAGATATCTTGTTGATGGCACATTCCAATACTATGTACATGCTTCTTGAACATAGTGGTGGGTAATGATTTTGTGAAAAGATCTGCTGCGTTGTCGCATGATCAGACATATCTTACTTCAATCTCTTTATTCTTCTCGAGTTCTTGGATGTACAAGAACAACTTTGGAGGTATATGTTTCGTCTTATCACTTTTGATATATCCTTCCTTCGTTTGAGCAACACACGTAGCATTATCTTCATACAAGATTGTTGGCTCCGTATCTCCGAGAATCCCACTACTTAACCGGATGTGTCGGCTTATTGATTTCAGTGAGACACATTCTCTACTTGCTTCATGGAGTGCAATAAGTTCGGCATGATTCGAGGAAGTAGCCACCAGTGTCTGCTTCTGAGAACGCCAAGATATAGCAGTGCCTCCGATCATGAAAACGTATCCCGTTTGTGATCGGGCTTTGTGTGGATCCGATAAATATCCTGCATCTGCAAAACCGACCATTTTACCTTTTGAATTTTTAGGATAAAAAAATCCTAAGTTAGTAGTCCCTTGAAGGTAACGAAAAACATGCTTAATTCCATTCCAATATCTTCGCGTAGGGTACGAACTGAATCTTGGCAAAAGATTAACAGCAAATGATATATCAGGCTGTGTGCAATTTGCAAAGTACATCAGAGCTCCGATTGCACTTAGATATGGTACTTCAGGAGCAAGTATCTCTTCGTTTTCCTCATGTGGTCGTAATGGATCATTTTCAATATTGAGCAACCTAACGACCATGGGAGTACTGAGTGAAGTTGCCTTATCCATGTTAAATCTTTTTAACACTCTTTTGGTATAGGTAGATTGGTGCACAAATATAGCCTTTTCGGAATGCTCAATTTGAAGGCCAAGACAATACTTTGTCTGCCCAGGATCTTTCATCTCAAATCCTCCTTTCAAATAATTTGATGCTTTTTGGATTTCTTCATGAGTTCCAATAATGTTTAGATCATCAACATATACTGCGATTATCACGAATCCAGATGTTGTTTTCTTGATAAAACACATGGGCATATAGGATCATTTACATATCTTTCTTTTGTTAAATGCTCGCTGAGACGATTATACCACATACGTCCAGATTGTTTTAACCCATATAATGATCTTTGCAATTTGATTGCACATAACTTTTTTGGTTTAGATTTTAATGCTTCTGGCATCTTAAATCCATCGGGAACTCTCATGTAGATATCAGTATCCAATGACCCATATAAATATGCTGTAACGACATCCATAAGTCGCATCTCTAGATTTTCATCAGCCACTAGACTCATCAGGAATCTAAACGATATTGCATCCATAATAGGAGAATATGTTTCTTCATTATTATTCCAGGTCTTTGAGAAAACCCTTGAGCCACAAGACGAGCTTTATATCTCATAATCTCATTTTTCTCATTTCTTGTCCGAACGAAAACCCATTTGTATCCAACTGGTCTCACATCTGCAGGTGTGAGCATAATAGATCCAAATACTTCTCGTTTATTAAGTGAATCCAGTTCAGCTTGTATAGCATCTTTCCATTTTTTCCAGTCATGTCTCTTTTGACATTCATACACAGATTTTGGCTATGGATCCTCGTTTTCTTCATTTATTTCTTTTGATACGAGGTATGAGAAAACATCATCGAGATCTTCTATTTCTTTTCTTTTCCATATATTTTTCTGTAATGGATGTAATTGATAGAAATCTCATGATTTTCTTCTGGCTCTTGATGTTCTACATCATCTTGAGTCTCGTGATTTACTTCCTCCAAAGTACTTTCTGATACTTTGGGGTTTTCATGCACTTCAGCTTCCTTTTGTTTCTTAGGATTCTTATTTTTGGAACCGACTGGTCTGCCACGCTTCAGGCGTGTTCTAGACTCACGTGTATTGTCTGCTCTTCCATGTTCTTGTGGTATTTCAACACGAGCAGGAGCATTTGCAGTGGGTATATGAGATTTTGTTACCGTCTTGGTGTCTACAAATGCATTGGGAAGCTGATTTGCTATACTTTGCAAATGTATAATTCGTCGAACTTCTAGTTCTGACTCTTTAGTAGGAGGATCAAGGTGTAGCAATGATGGTACACTCCACTTGATTTCCTTGTCTACTAATTTATTTTCTCCCCCTAGAGTTGGGAATATTTTCTCATCAAAATGACAATCTGCAAAACGTGCCGTGAAGACGTCACCAGTCTGTGGTTCCAGGTATTGTATTATTGATGGAGAATAACAACCAATAATATTCCTAACCTTCTTTGTGGTCCCATCTTTGTAGGTTGTGGTGGTGCTATAGGCACATACACCGCACAACCAAAAAATTTTAGATGTGAGATATTTGGTTCTCGACCAAATGCCAATTGGATCGGGGAATACGTGTGGTATGCGCTTGGCCTTATCCAAATCAGTGCTTCTGCATGCAAAATAGCATGTCCCCATACGTAGGTTGGAAGTTTTGATCTCATGATCAAAGGTCTTGCAATTAATTGCAGACGCTTAATTAATGATTCAGACAAACCATTTTGAGTGTGAACATGAGCTACAGAATGTTCAACTTCAATTCATGTTACCATACAATAATCATTGAATGCTTGAGATGTGAATTCACCAGCGTTGTCTAATCTAACTCTTTTAATGGTATAATCAGGAAACTGAGCTCGCAGTTTGATTATCTGAGTCAGAAATCTTGCAAATGCCACATTTCGAGATGATAACAGACAAACGTGTGACCATCTACTGGAAGCATCAATTAATACCATAAAGTATTGAAATGGTCAACATGATGGATGTATTGGTCCACAAATATCACCTTGAATTCGTTCAAGGTATTTTGGTGATTCTTTATCAATTTTTGTAGGCGATGGCCTTATGATCACTTTTCCAAGAGAACATGCAGCACATGTCATTTTATTTCCCTGATAAATCTCCTGGATTTTCAGTGAATGACCATGTGAGATTTCTATGATTTTACGCATTATTGTGGTGCCTGGGTGGCCGAGGCGATCATGCCATAATGTGAAATCTTCAGGATTCCTTTTGATCGAAAGATTTGATTCGATTGTATCTATATAAGTCTGATGCAAACAAGAAGGGAGTTTTGGAAATTTTTCCAATATATGCGTCCGGCCAGATCTATCAGAAGTTATATACATAAACTTCTGTCCATCATCAGTTGCAGACTGAGTATCATATCCGTGAAGATATATGTCTTCAAAACTCAACAAATTCCTTTTAGAATTTGAGGAAAATAATGCATTATTGATTGAGAACCTTGTCCCATTAGGTAACGCAAAATTTTTGTTACCAATCACTTCAATCAAGTCTGCAGGACCTGAGATTGTATTAACAGTCGCCTTTGTTGGTTTTAAATTAGAAAATTATTTTTTATGTTTCAGAATAGTGTGCGTTGTTCCACTATCTGGTATAAATATATCCCTAGTATTCAGCTTGGATGTTGTTTCATTCGTATTGTGATTCATCTCTGAGATTAACAAAACAGTTTATAAGATAATTTTATTAGTGAAGAATATCACACAATAATTATACATTAATACTTGAAGATTAGATTTCACAAAATTATACAACAGTAATTAAACATCGCACAATAATTATACATAATCATTGATTATTTATGGCACAATCTTGGGAGTTTTCAAGAGTCACATGATAGGGATTTTAGTCTTCAGTAATGGTGTCTCATCGAAATCATTTTTGCGAAGTCAGATACATCAAGATGTGTTGTACCCTCAGAATGTTCTGCAAGGTTAACTTCCTTTCCTCTAACGGATTCTTTATATAGGCAAAAAGATGCATGATATTATGTATTTTTAACATATTTGATTTGTTTTTGTATTCGGTTTGAGTTTGATTTGCATCTTTCGTTAGTTTTTCGATTCTTTTCTATTGTTTCAAGTCTTTTTACAGATTTTATGGAGTTCCGATGGAGTTTGACGCTTACGGACATGTTCGAATCGAGTTAATGTGGAAAAACACGAGAAAAGGACCAACTGAAGAGAACGGTCGTTCTTGGAGTAGAACAACCGTTCTTGCTCCCTGTTGGGGTCGAAATCCCCTCCTCGAAGATTGACGGAACGAGAAGTCAAGGTCGTGATCAAATGGAACTTATCCCGAACATGGAACGGACAAGCTAAGGCAAACTGCCCACGATCCGTCCAAGACATCAACCGGCGGCTGGGACAAGGCCAGCCGCCGGGTCTTTTTACACCCAGGCCGGCGGCTGGGATAAGGCCAGCCGCTGGGTCTTCATTGATCCACGACCGGCGGCCGGGATAAGGCCAGCCGCCGGATCGTCTTGGTCCATCAACCGGCGCCGGGACAAGTGCCAGCCGCCGGATCTTCACACGACCATGACCGGCGTCCGGGACAAGTGCCAGCCGCCGATCATCACACGTCCATGACCGGCGGCCGGGACAAGTGCCAGCCGCCGGATCCTTATGCGTCCATGGCCGGGGCTGGGATGATTGCCAGCCGCCGGGTCTTCTCCAGCCAAGGCCGGCGGCTGGGATAAGGCCAGCCGCCGGATCTTCATCACATACCAGCCGGCGGCTGGGATAAGGCCGGCCGCCGGATCATCATCACATGCACACGATCGTTTCTCAAGACAAGACTCATTACTCGAACATCGTCCAGTCGACCGACCATCATGCCCGGACCGACCCGAAGATCATCCTTTGCATGTTCTGACTCCAAAGACGTCCGTAAACATTCCCCGAAGGACCGTGACGAACGTCCAGCCGTCCGTGGACCAGTCGCCGAGCACACGAGCTAGAGGAACCGGCGGCTGGCCATCAACACCGAAACCGGCGGCTGGAAGTTCAAACAAAAAACGGGCGGTTCAAATCTCAGAAGTCGTAAAACGCTCGGAACACTATTCACGCGGGAAAAACCTAAAAACACTATTCATCCCGAGACAAGGTTAACCGAAAGATCGAATTGAGCTTAAACCGAGATTCGGATTACTATTCATCGGGTACTATTCACGGATCACTATTCATCGGCGGGCCGGATTTGGGTCAGAACGCGCGGACGGATCACGGAAGACTCTCGGGCCGGAAATCGGGCCCAAAAAGCTTAAGTCGGCGGCTGGGAGCGAAGGACAAGGTCCCACATCGGAAATCTGAAGTCTTAGCCTCCTAGGATTGCCAGTATATATATGTACGCTCATGTGAAGGTTAAAACCATCCCAGATCCGAGTATTAGGAGTTTTAGCAATTTAAGACTATTCAGCTTTTGCTAATTTCCTTGTACTTTCGGAAAATATCAATAAAATCTCTCTTTTCATCTTTTTTGCATTTTCGGTCCTTTAGTCTTTATAAATAGAATTTTCGAGCCCCCATTAAATATAAGTTTTGACAGTGTGAGTTTCGGCTCTCACAGTTTGGCGCCGTCTGTGGGGACGAGAAATATTCTTAACCCTTAGAACAAAAAGGATACGAGACGAAGACGATGACCGAAGAAACAATGGATTGGAGTTCGATGGATGGCAGCTGCGGCCTAACGATGACTTTTCGAGAGAAAGAAGCCGCTGAAATAAACCATCCGCATAACGATCTGCTCGTGATCGGTCTTTCAATCGGAGGATACGAGATACCAAGAGTCTTAGTGGACACTGGAGGAACGGTGAACGTCATATTCCTGGAAACCCTTCGGAGAATGAACATTGAGACACAGCATCTCATAACCCATCCGAAACCGTTGACTGGTTTCTCCGGAAAGACGACAATGACAATAGGGACGATCCAACTCCCCGTGAAAGCAAAAGGAGTGGAGAAAGACACGAAGTTCTCGGTGATCGATTGCCCACGAATCTGCGACGCGATTGTGGGAACACCGTGGCTGAACTCAATGAGAGCCATCCCGTCAACTTACCACCTGTGCCTAAAATTCCCGACTCCGACCGGAGTGGAAACGATTTGGGGACGGCAGAAAGATTCTCGAGCTTGTTTCCTGACGGAGCACAGATTGAGGAAGCCGGTAACCGATCTCAGCCGTGAACCGAAGTCCGACAAAGGAAAGGAAGAGCGGCAGCTGGCGAAACTTGAGCAAAAGTTACAAATTGAAGAATCCCGGGAAGCGGAGAAGGACCCCCCGTGTGAGCCAGTGATTTCGGTCAACATAGACGAAAAGAATCCAGAGCGGTGTACGGAAATCGGAGCAAATTTGGAGGAGCCGATCAAGACTGAGTTAATCACCTTGTTAAAGGAGAACGCCGGGTCATTCGCATGGGCAGCAGAAGATATGCCCGGGATTGACATCGGCATCACAAGCCACGAACTCAACGTAGACCCGACATTCAAACCGGTGAAGCAGAAAAGACGGAAACTCGGACCAGAACGCGCCCAGGCGGTAAACGATGAAGTAGAAAGTTGCTCAAAGTCGGATCAATCACGGAAGTGAAATATCCCGACTGGTTAGCAAATCCGGTGGTAGTAAAGAAGAAGAATGGAAAATGGCGAGTTTGCGTCGATTTCACTGATCTGAATAAAGCGTGTCCAAAAGACAGCTTTCCCCTTCCGCACATCGATCGATTAGTCGAAGCGACGGCAGGGAACAGCTGCTATCTTTCATGGACGCTTTCTCCGGATACAACCAAATCATGATGAATCCCGACGATCGAGACAAGACTGCCTTCATCACAGATCGCGGAACATACTGTTATAAGGTGATGCCATTCGGGTTAAAGAATGCCGGCGCTACATACCAAAGGCTTGTCAACAAGATGTTCGCCGAACAACTCGGAAGAACGATGGAAGTCTACATCGACGATATGTTGGTCAAGTCATTGGAGGAGAAAGACCACGTCACACACTTGCGGGAATGCTTTGAACAACTCAACCGGCACAACATGAAACTAAACCCGGCGAAGTGCAGATTCGGAGTAGCATCCGGCGAATTCCTCGGATATCTGGTAACTCATCGAGGGATAGAAGCCAACCCGAAGCAAATCAACGCCCTGATAGAGATGGCTTCGCCAAAAACCAAGAGAGAAATCCAAAGGCTGACCGGACGGGTCGCGGCGCTGAATCGGTTCATCTCGAGGTCGACGGACAAATGTTTGCCCTTCTACGACACACTCAGGGGAAACAAAAAGTTTGAGTGGACAGAGAAGTGTGAACAGGCGTTCCAAGAACTAAAGAAATACCTAGCAAGCCCACCCGTACTTTCAAAGCCGGTCGAAGGAGAGCCCCTTTTTCTGTATACGGCGGTATCATCAACGGCGGTAAGCGGGGTGCTGGTCAGAGAAGATCGCAACGAGCAAAAACCGGTCTTCTATGTAAGCCAGACCTTGGCGGACGCAGAAACTCGATACCCGCTAATGGAGAAGGCGGCCTTGGCAGTGGTGATGTGCGCACGGAAATTACGGCCTTATTTCCAGTCGCACACGATCATTTTACTCACGGTTTTTCCTCTCAGAACGATCCTGCACAGTCCCAGTCAATCGGGACGTCTGGCAAAATGGGCGGTAGAATTAAGCGAGTACGATATCGAGTACCGAAGTAGAACATGCGCCAAATCACAGGTCCTTGCAGATTTTTTGATTGAGCTCCCGACCACAGGCGTTAGTGAGCCGACGTCAAACTCGACGTGGGTTCTCCACGCAGACGGGTCTTCGTCAAAGCAAGGTTCGGGAGTCGGGGTGCGGTTAACGTCACCAACTGGGGAAATCTTAGAACAGTCGTTCAGGTTGCTCTTCAACGCTTCCAACAACGAAGCGGAGTACGAAGCCTTGATCGCTGGACTGAAACTCGCCCTCGGACTCAAAATCCAAAATCTGCAAGCATTTTGCGATTCCCAGCTGGTGGCAAATCAATTCAGCGGAGACTATGAAGCAAAAGACGACCGGATGGAAGCATATCTCAAAATTGTCCGGGAGCTCGCAAAACAATTCAAAAAATTCGAACTCACAAGAATCCCGCGAGGAGAAAACGCCCCGGCCGATGCATTGGCGGCCCTAGCATCAACGTCTGCCCCGGGAGAAAGTCGAATCATTCCCGTCGAATTCATAGAACAACCAAGCATCGATCCACCACAAGTCATCAACCTTATACAACTCCCGGAAGGAGAAGACGAAGAAGAGCCTCCGGAAGAAGAGTTAGCAACTGGTCCAACGGAAGAATATGGCTGCGATCGCGGATGGATGGCTCCGATACGAACATACATCATGGACGGGGAAGTCCCGGCGGACAAATGGGCTGCACGAAAACTAAAGGCCCAAGCGGCCCGCTTCGTTCTCCTCGACGGCAACATCTACAAATGGAGGATCTCCGGACCATTAATGGTCTGCGTGGAAAAAGAAGAGGCAAGACGAATTATGGAAGAAGTCCATAGTGGGTCGTGCGGAAATCACTCCGGAGGAAGAGCTCTCGCAATCAAAATCAAGCGGCATGGACACTATTGGCCAACCATGATAAAAGATTGCGAGAAGTTCTCCCTCAAATGCGAGAAATGCCAGAGGCACGCGCCGGTGATCCATCAGCCCGCAGAACTGCTCTCGTCAATTTCTGCGCCGTACCCATTCATGAGGTGGTCGATGGATATCGTGGGGCCAATGCATAACTCAAAGCAGAAAAGGTTCCTACTTGTCCTAACAGATTACTTCTCAAAATGGGTCGAAGCGGACTCTTACGCCAGTATCAAGGACGCCCAAGTGGAGCATTTCGTCTGGAAAAACATCATATGCCGGCACGGAGTCCCTTACGAGATCGTCACGGACAATGGTTCTCAATTCATTTCCACCCGCTTCGAAGGATTTTGCGAAAAGTGGAAGATACGCCTGAGCAAGTCAACGCCACGCTATCCGCAGGGTAATGGCCAGGCCGAAGCAGCCAACAAGACTATCGTTGACGGACTCAAAAAGCGTCTTGACGAGAAGAAAGGGCGATGGGCGGACGAACTCGAAGGGGTGCTCTGGTCCCATCGGACAACTCCAAGACGCGCAACCGGAGAAGAAACGCCATTCGCACTGGTCTACGGTGCCGAATGCGTTATACCGTCAGAAGTAGACTTTCCCGGCGTCAGACGAAGGCTCTTGCCCGGACAGGAAGGCCTTAATCATCTGATGATGTTAGACGAACTGGACCTAATAAACGAAAGACGGGATCAAGCCCTCATCCGCATCCAAAACTATCAACAAGCAGCGGCCAAATACTACAACTCAAACGTGCGCCACCGCAAATTCAAGGAAGGAGACCTCGTCCTCCGCAAAGTTTTCCAGAACACCGCGGAGCCGAATGCAGGGAAACTAGGCGCGAAATGGGAAGGACCGTACAAAGTAGCAAAGGTGGTCCGTCCAGGAGCATACGAGCTAGAAAACAAAGAAGGGAAGCCAGTCCCAAGGACATGGAACGCAATGCACCTAAAGAAGTATTACCACTAGACGTTGTAAAATAGAACTACGAACCGGCTTGATCCCTACATTCAGGGTACGTAGGCAGCTCGCCTTCCGACGAGTTCAGCTATTTATATTTTATAATTTTCAAGGGGGGGGGAGTGGGTCCGTATACATACTCCCAAATTTTCGGAAGCAAATCAAGAGGATGGACGCTGGGACTTAGTATCTCATAACACATCCATAGCTTGAAAAGTTCCCCGAGGATATCATCCAGGCAAACATCGGAACTTAGCATCCCGAAACTTGGTCCGGAAAACGAATGGACTCAGAAAAACTGCACACGACTCATCTGAAATATGAACCGGCGGCTGGGATAAGGGCCAGCCACCGGATCTTCTTCATCCGAAGCCGCGGCTGGGATAAGTGCCAGCCGCCGGATCTTCTTCATCCAAAGCCGGCGGCTGGGATGAGTACCGGCCGCCGGATATGCCTCACTTCAAAAATCGCCCCTTGGCACACATAAAACCTGTCTTTTAGCAAGCATGCCACCGTCCGTTGCTGATCACAACGGGACGATCTTTTTAACCATGGTTCCCCTTACATCCCAAAGCGGATAAAACGTAGCGCGCTATACAAATTTCCGGACTAACATCCGAAAGGCGTAACCTGACATTCCGCGATCCTGGCAGGAAACGTCTCAGACGATGTTCTATTGAGTTCATTTCCACTAAACGCCCCGCATAGGTAGAAAATGCAAAGCGTGAATCACTAAATGAACTCCTTAAACCCAGTAAACGCCAACTTGGAACGCTGGTCTTAGACATCTCACGACGAGGTACCAAACCGGCCCTGGTACGAGATCATAAACTCGTCCGAAACTAGCAACTAAACCAAACTCAAAGCCCAGCGGCTAACTCCGCTGGTCGAATAACTCAAGGGAAACTCCTCCCGAACAATCAGGTCCGAGCGCCCGGAACAGCGCCCCGATCAACCCGACTAACCTAAGCAAGCAAAACCAAACCAATACAAGGAAGGTCGAGCGCCCAATCCAGTCGGATAAACGGGCCGCCCGATCTCTTCAAATAAACGGCCAGCAGCCCGCTCCAAAAAAGCATAACCCGGCGACTCGGACACGCCAGCCGCCCGGCGGCTCGGACATGCCAGCCGCCCGGGATCAATCAACATAATCCGGCGGCCGAGACATGCCAGCCGCCCAGGATCAACTAGCATAATCCGGCGGCCGGGACATGCCAGCCGCCCAGGATCAGTCAACGTAATCCGGCGGCCGGGACATGCCAGCCGCCCGATATCGATATAGCATCCTCTCCAAATCAATACACGGTGGCCGGGTTCGTCTCGGACTAAACCCAGCCGCCCACGATCATTCAATCAGGATCCTTGTACAAAGAAACAGCGTATGGCAAGTGACAAATCTCGAAAGCTAGTTTTATTGAAGTCTCAAAACAAAAAGAATCGGTCCAAACCAAAAATCAGGCCATACATAGCATAAAGCTATAAAGCCAAAAACTCAAAAAATATAACAAGAAAGAAAAACCACCGCATGGTTAAGAATCAGAAACAAACGCCTGGGCAATAGCAATATCAGGGATTCCGGGAACAAACTCGTTCGATCCCGATAGGTCGACCACCCCGAGAGAAACAGCCTCCTCTTCAACGGATCTTCCCTCGGGTATTGAAGCATTGTCATCCTTGTGGGCTGGACATAACTGAGAATCGATCTTCCCACGGATTCGAGCAATCACATCATCAAACCGAACTGCAGATTTATCGAACTCGTTCATCCATGTGGACAATTTCACCTTCTCCTCGTCCAAGGTGGGAGGATCAGTCCCTTGTAGCAAAGCGACAAGTTCAACATTACTCTCTATCTGAGCCAAATCTACGTCCTGATTCCTTGCCTCAGACAAAGATCCAAGGTCTTCTTTCAGCGCATCCAAAAAGCCGCGGAATTTGGCAACGGAAGCCTTGCGGCCATCCGCGTAAGCCCGTTGCACCTTCGAATTGCGCGCCGCTTTTACACTGGCCATCTGATCCTTCAAAGCCTGTACTTCCTTAGCATGACGCGCATCCTTGGCCTCTTGACGGGTCTTAAACTGCAACGCCACTGATCTCTCCGCACGTAACGAAGCAAGCTCTTTCTCGAGCGATTTGACCCGATGCGAAGACGTCGCTTCAAGTTCGTTAAGTTTCCTCCTCACCAGCCGAGCATCCTCCCTAGCTTCCTCAGCACGCTTGCGGATTCCACGGACAGAAGCATCATACGTGCTGATACACTTGTTCACGGAAGACATGAACTGAAATAATAACAGGGAAGAGTCAGTATATAAAAAAAAAAGAGGGGGAGAAGAAAGAGAAAAGGCAAGAATGGATAAACCTTCATCCCGCTCAAGGCCATATCCTCGTACTTCTCAGGCTCATCCAGACTATCACAAGAAGGAAACCTGAAACTAGCATCCGTGATCACCGAAAAACTCCTAGCGGACTGACGACGATTTTTACAAACAGCCTCAGGAAAAGCAAGCCCTGGCGAAGGACCTGTGCGCCGAGCCTCGGGAGGAGAGTTTTTCACTCCGGGGTCAGCAAGGCAATCCGCCTGCTTTTGGCGCAACCGGTTGTCTTCATCATTCAGACCGTAGGTGATCCCGCCAGCCGCCGCTTTATCCTTGGGCAAACGCCTCGCGATACTTCGTTCAAGAATAGCTTCCTTCTTCAGAGGAGTGACCACAACGGTGGATACCGCCAACTTATCCGCAGGCCACTCGGATGGAGGGACGGCTTGACTACCGTCCGTCAATCCCGATCCTGAAGGACCGCCCGCCGTCTTATCCTTAGAATCCTTCCCGAGTTTATTCACTCACTCTTCTTCTCCATCTGCCTCCTCTCGCGAAAAGATTGCCTAACCATTATCTTAAAAAACAGAAAGTGCACTCGACAAGAGAAAGAACTCGTGAGGAAAAAGAAGAAGGAAGGGTCCATATATATAGTCGGACGGTTCGAGTCCTAGTTCGAAAAGGAATTGAGTCTTTCCAATTCCGAGCCGACCGCCCACGAGTCTTTCATACGAAAAGGAAATTTTCCCGTTTCGATCAATCCCGATAAAACCTCAGCTTAAAGCTCATCGTCCTGGACTACGAGAACGAAGAGCTGGGGGGCTAACTGTTGGGGTCGAAATCCCCTCCTCGAAGATTGACGGAACGAGAAGTCAAGGTCGTGATCAAATGGAACTTATCCCGAACATGGAACGGACAAGCTAAGGCAAACTGCCCACGATCCGTCCAAGACATCAACCGGCGGCTGGGACAAGGCCAGCCGCCGGGTCTTTTTACACCCACGGCGGCGGCTGGGATAAGGCCAGCCGCTGGGTCTTCATTGATCCACGACCGGCGGCCGGGATAAGGCCAGCCGCCGGATCGTCTTGGTCCATCAACCGGCGGCCGGGACAAGTGCCAGCCGCCGGATCTTCACACGACCATGACCGGCGGCCGGGACAAGTGCCAGCCGCCGGATCATCACACGTCCATGACGGTGGCCGGGACAAGTGCCAGCCGCCGGATCCGTATGCGTCCTGGCCGGCGGCTGGGATGATTGCCAGCCGCCGGGTCTTCTCCATCCAAGGCCGGCGGCTGGGATAAGGCCAGCCGCCGGATCTTCATCACATACCAACCGGCGGCTGGGATAAGGCCGGCCGCTGGATCATCATCACATGCACACGATCGTTTCTCAAGACAAGACTCATTACCCGAACATCGTCCAGTCGACCGACCATCATGCCCGGACCGACCCGATCATCCTTTGCATGTTCTGACTCCAAAGACGTCCGTAAACATTCCCCGAAGGACCGTGACGAACGTCCAGCCGTCCGTGGATCAGTCGCCGAGCACACGAGCTAGAGGAACCGGCGGCTGGCCATCAACACCAAAACCGGCGGCTGGAAGTTCAAACAAAAAACGGGCGGTTCAAATCTCAGAAGTCGTAAAACGCTCGGAACACTATTCACGCGGGAAAAACCGTTAAAAAAACACTATTCACCCCGAGACAAGGTTAACCGAAAGATCGAATTGAGCTTAAACCGAGATTCGGATTACTATTCATCGGATTACTATTCACGGATCACTATTCATCGGCGGGCCGGATTTGGGTCAGAACGCGCGGACGGATCACGGAAGACTCTCGGGCCGGAAATCGGGCCCAAAAAGCTTAAGTCGGCGGCTGGGAGCGAAGGACAAGGTCCCACATCGGAAATCTGAAGTCTTAGCCTCCTAGGATTGCCAGTATATATATGTACGCTCATGTAAAGGTTAAAACCATCCCAGATCCGAGTATTAGGAGTTTTAGCAATTTAAGACTATTCAGCTTTTGCTAATTTCCCTTGTACTTTCGGAAAATATCAATAAAATCTCCCTTTTCATCTTTTTTGCATTTTCGGTCTTTTAGTTCTTTATAAATAGAATTTTCGAGCCCCCATTAAATATAAGTTTTGACAGTGTGAGTTTCGGCTCTCACACTCCCACCTACCCTGCCGACAAGATTGAAGAATGACCGTTCTCTCCAAAAAAGAGAACGACCTACTCCCAACCGAAGAGAACTGAAGAGAACGGTCGTTCCCCATCTCACCTACACCCACCTACTCTACCGACAAAAGAGCAAGAGAACGACCGTTCTCTCCAGAGAACGACCGTTCCCCGACTCACCAACACCCACCTACTTCGTTCGACCACTCAGAACGACCGTTCTCCTACAGAACGGTCGTTCCCCGTCTCACCTACTCCCCTACACCTTGGCCTATATATTGGACTCACACTTGATGCTTCAAAACACACCAGTCAATCGGGACGTCTGGCAAAATGGGCGGTAGAATTAAACGAGTACGATATCGAGTACCGAAGTAGAACATGCGCCAAATCACAGGTCCTTGCAGATTTTTTGATTGAGCTCCCGACCACAGGCGTTAGTGAGGCGACGTCAAACTCGACGTGGGTTCTCCACGCAGACGGGTCTTCGTCAAAGCAAGGTTCGGGAGTCGGGGTGCGGTTAACGTCACCAACTGGGGAAATCTTAGAACAGTCGTTCAGGTTGCTCTTCAACGCTTCCAACAACGAAGCGGAGTACGAAGCCTGATCGCTGGACTGAAACTCGCCCTCGGACTCAAAATCCAAAATCTGCAAGCATTTTGCGATTCCCAGCTGGTGGCAAATCAATTCAGCGGAGACTATGAAGCAAAAGACGACCGGATGGAAGCATATCTCAAAATTGTCCGGGAGCTCGCAAAACAATTCAAAAAATTCGAACTCACAAGAATCCCGCGAGGAGAAAACGCCCCGGCCGATGCATTGGCGGCCCTAGCATCAACGTCTGCCCTGGGAGAAAGTCGAATCATTCCCGTCGAATTCATAGAACAACCAAGCATCGATCCACCACAAGTCATCAACCTTATACAACTCCCGGAAGGAGAAGACGAAGAAGAGCCTCCGGAAGAAGAGTTAGCAACTGGTCCAACGGAAGAATATGGCTGCGATCGCGGGTGGATGGCTCCGATACGAACATACATCATGGACGGGGAAGTCCCGGCGGACAAATGGGCTGCACGAAAACTAAAGGCCCAAGCGGCCCGCTTCGTTCTCCTCGACGGCAACATCTACAAATGGAGGATCTCCGGACCATTAATGGTCTGCGTGGAAAAAGAAGAGGCAAGACGAATTATGGAAGAAGTCCATAGTGGGTCGTGCGGGAATCACTCCGGAGGAAGAGCTCTCGCAATCAAAATCAAGCGGCATGAACACTATTGGCCAACCATGATAAAAGATTGCGAGAAGTTCTCCCTCAAATGCGAGAAATGCCAGAGGCACGCGCCGGTGATCCATCAGCCCGCAGAACTGCTCTCGTCAATTTCTGCGCCGTACCCATTCATGAGGTGGTCGATGGATATCGTGGGGCCAATGCATAACTCAAAGCAGAAAAGGTTCCTACTTGTCCTAACAGATTACTTCTCAAAATGGGTCGAAGCGGACTCTTACGCCAGTATCAAGGACGCCCAAGTGGAGCATTTCGTCTGGAAAAACATCATATGCCGGCACGGAGTCCCTTACGAGATCGTCAGGACAATGGTTCTCAATTCATTTCCACCCGCTTCGAAGGATTTTGCGAAAAGTGGAAGATACGCCTGAGCAAGTCAACGCCACGCTATCCGCAGGGTAATGGCCAGGCCGAAGCAGCCAACAAGACCATCGTTGACGGACTCAAAAAGCGTCTTGACGAGAAGAAAGGGCGATGGGCGGATGAACTCGAAGGGGTGCTCTGGTCCCATCGGACAACTCCAAGACGCGCAACCGGAGAAACGCCATTCGCACTGGTCTACGGTGCCGAATGCGTTATACCGTCAGAAGTAGACTTTCCCGGCGTCAGACGAAGGCTCTTGCCCGGACAGGAAGGCCTTAATCATCTGATGATGTTAGACGAACTGGACCTAATAAACGAAAGACGGGATCAAGCCCTCATCCGCATCCAAAACTATCAACAAGCAGCGGCCAAATACTACAACTCAAACGTGCGCCACCGCAAATTCAAGGAAGGAGACCTCGTCCTCCGCAAAGTTTTCCAGAACACCGCGGAGCCGAATGCAGGGAAACTAGGCGCGAAATGGGAAGGACCGTACAAAGTAGCAAAGGTGGTCCGTCCAGGAGCATACGAGCTAGAAAACAAAGAAGGGAAGCCAGTCCCAAGGACATGGAACGCAATGCACCTAAAGAAGTATTACCACTAGACGTTGTAAAATAGAACTACGAACCGGCTTGATCCCTACATTCAGGGTACGTAGGCAGCTCGCCTTCCGACGAGTTCAGCTATTTATATTTTATAATTTTCAAGGGGGAGTGGGTCCGTATATACATACTCCCAAATTTTCGGAAGCAAATCAA
This sequence comes from Isatis tinctoria, assembly GCA_010577795.1. Taxonomy (NCBI): domain Eukaryota; kingdom Viridiplantae; phylum Streptophyta; class Magnoliopsida; order Brassicales; family Brassicaceae; genus Isatis; species Isatis tinctoria. The sequence continues at coordinate 25,850,162 of CM021244.1, read as the reverse complement.
GAGGATGGACGCTGGGACTTAGTATCTCATAACACATCCATAGCTTGAAAAGTTCCCGAGGATATCATCCAGGCAAACATCGGAACTTAGCATCCCGAAACTTGGTCCGGAAAACGAATGGACTCAGAAAAACTACACACGACTCATCTGAAATATGAACCGGCGGCTGGGATAAGGGCCAGCCACCGGATCTTCTTCATCCGAAGCCGGCGGCTGGGATAAGTGCCAGCCGCCGGATCTTCTTCATCCAAAGCCGGCGGCTGGGATGAGTTACCGGCCGCCGGATATGCCTCACTTCAAAAATCGCCCCTGGCACACATAAAACCGTCTTTTAGCAAGCATGCCACCGTCCGTTGCTGATCACAACGGGACGATCTTTTTAACCATGGTTCCCCTTACATCCCAAAGCGGATAAAATGTAGCGCGCTATACAAATTTCCGGACTAACATCCGAAAGGCGTAACCTGACATTCCGCGATCCTGGCAGGAAACGTCTCAGACGATGTTCTATTGAGTTCATTTCCACTAAACGCCCCGCATAGGTAGAAAATGCAAAGCGTGAATCACTAAATGAACTCCTTAAACCCAGTAAACGCCAACTTGGAACGCTGGTCTTAGACATCTCACGACGAGGTACCAAACCGGCCCTGGTACGAGATCATAAACTCGTCCGAAACTAGCAACTAAACCAAACTCAAAGCCCAGCGGCTAACTCCGCTGGTCGAATAACTCAAGGGAAACTCCTCCCGAACAATCAGGTCCGAGCGCCCGGAACAGCGCCCCGATCAACCCGACTAACCTAAGCAAGCAAAACCAAACCAATACAAGGAAGGTCGAGCGCCCGATCCAGTCGGATAAACGGGCCGCCCGATCTCTTCTAATAAACGGCCAGCAGCCCGCTCCAAAAAAGCATAACCCGGCGACTCGGACACGCCAGCCGCCCGGCGGCTCGGACATGCCAGCCGCCCGGGATCAATCAACATAATCCGGTGGCCGAGACATGCCAGCCGCCCAGGATCAACTAGCATAATCCGGCGGCCGGGACATGCCAGCCGCCCAGGATCAGTCAACATAATCCGGCGGCCGGGACATGCCAGCCGCCCGATATCGATATAGCATCCTCTCCAAATCAATACACGGTGGCCGGGTTCGTCTCGGACTAAACCCAGCCGCCCACGATCATTCAATCAGGATCCTTGTACAAAGAAACAGCGTATGGCAAGTGACAAATCTCGAAAGCTAGTTTTATTGAAGTCTCAAAACAAAAAAATCGGTCCAAACCAAAAATCAGGCCATACATAGCATAAAGCTATAAAGCCAAAAACTCAAAAAATATAACAAGAAAGAAAAACCACCGCATGGTTAAGAATCAGAACAAAACGCCTGGGCAATAGCAATATCAGGGATTCCGGGAACAAACTCGTTCGATCCCGATAGGTCGACCACCCCGAGAGAAACAGCCTCCTCTTCAACGGATCTTCCCTCGGGTATTGAAGCATTGTCATCCTTGTGGGCTGGACATAACTGAGAATCGATCTTCCCACGGATTCGAGCAATCACATCATCAAACCGAACTGCAGATTTATCGAACTCGTTCATCCATGTGGACAATTTCACCTTCTCCTCGTCCAAGGTGGGAGGATCAGTCCCTTGTAGCAAAGCGACAAGTTCAACATTACTCTCTATCTGAGCCAAATCTACGTCCTGATTCCTTGCCTCAGACAAAGATCCAAGGTCTTCTTTCAGCGCATCCAAAAAGCCGCGGAATTTGGCAACGGAAGCCTTGCGGCCATCCGCGTAAGCCCGTTGCACCTTCGAATTGCGCGCCGCTTTTACACTGGCCATCTGATCCTTCAAAGCCTGTACTTCCTTAGCATGACGCGCATCCTTGGCCTCTTGACGGGTCTTAAACTGCAACGCCACTGATCTCTCCGCACGTAACGAAGCAAGCTCTTTCTCGAGCGATTTGACCCGATGCGAAGACGTCGCTTCAAGTTCGTTAAGTTTCCTCCTCACCAGCCGAGCATCCTCCCTAGCTTCCTCAGCACGCTTGCGGATTCCACGGACAGAAGCATCATACGTGCTGATACACTTGTTCACGGAAGACATGAACTGAAATAATAACAGGGAAGAGTCAGTATATAAAAAAAAAAGAGGGGGAGAAGAAAGAGAAAAGGCAAGAATGGATAAACCTTCATCCCGCTCAAGGCCATATCCTTGTACTTCTCAGGCTCATCCAGACTATCACAAGAAGGAAACCTGAAACTAGCATCCGTGATCACCGAAAAACTCCTAGCGGACTGACGACGATTTTTACAAACAGCCTCAGGAAAAGCAAGCCCTGGCGAAGGACCTGTGCGCCGAGCCTCGGGAGGAGAGTTTTTCACTCCGGGGTCAGCAAGGCAATCCGCCTGCTTTTGGCGCAACCGGTTGTCTTCATCATTCAGACCGTAGGTGATCCCGCCAGCCGCCGCTTTATCTTTGGGCAGACGCCTCGCGATACTTCGTTCAAGAATAGCTTCCTTCTTCAGAGGAGTGACCACAACGGTGGATACCGCCAACTTATCCGCAGGCCACTCGGATGGAGGGACGGCTTGACTACCGTCCGTCAATCCCGATCCTGAAGGACCGCCCGCCGTCCTATCCTTAGAATCCTTCCCGAGTTTATTCACTTCACTCTTCTTCTCCATCAGCCTCCTCTCGCGAAAAGATTGCCTAACCATTATCTTAAAAAACAGAAAGTGCACTCGACAAGAGAAAGAACTCGTGAGGAAAAAGAAGAAGGAAGGGTCCATATATATAGTCGGACGGTTTGAGTCCTAGTTCGAAAAGGAATTGAGTCTTTCCAATTCCGAGCCGACCGCCCACGAGTCTTTCATACGAAAAGGAAATTTTCCCGTTTCGATCAATCCCGATAAAACCTCAGCTTAAAGCTCATCGTCCTGGACTACGAGAACGAAGAGCTGGGGGGCTAACTGTTGGGGTCGAAATCCCCTCCTCGAAGATTGACGGAACGAGAAGTCAAGGTCGTGATCAAATGGAACTTATCCCGAACATGGAACGGACAAGCTAAGGCAAACTGCCCACGATCCGTCCAAGACATCAACCGGCGGCTGGGACAAGGCCAGCCGCCGGGTCTTTTTACACCCACGGCGGCGGCTGGGATAAGGCCAGCCGCTGGGTCTTCATTGATCCACGACCGGCGGCCGGGATAAGGCCAGCCGCCGGATCGTCTTGGTCCATCAACCGGCGGCCGGGACAAGTGCCAGCCGCCGGATCTTCACACGACCATGACGGCGTCCGGGACAAGTGCCAGCCGCCGGTCATCACACGTCCATGACCGGTGGCCGGGACAAGTGCCAGCCGCCGGATCCGTATGCGTCATGGCCGGCGGCTGGGATGATTGCCAGCCGCGGGTCTTCTCCATCCAAGGCCGGCGGCTGGGATAAGGCCAGCCGCCGGATCTTCATCACATACCAGCCGGCGGCTGGGATAAGGCCGGCCGCTGGATCATCATCACATGCACACGATCGTTTCTCAAGACAAGACTCATTACCCGAACATCGTCCAGTCGACCGACCATCATGCCCGGACCGACCCGAAGATCATCCTTTGCATGTTCTGACTCCAAAGACGTCCGTAAACATTCCCCGAAGGACCGTGACGAACGTCCAGCCGTCCGTGGATCAGTCGCCGAGCACACGAGCTAGAGGAACCGGCGGCTGGCCATCAACACCAAAACCGGCGGCTGGAAGTTCAAACAAAAAACGGGCGGTTCAAATCTCAGAAGTCGTAAAACGCTCGGAACACTATTCACGCGGGAAAAACCGTTAAAAACACTATTCACCCCGAGACAAGGTTACCGAAAGATCGAATTGAGCTTAAACCGAGATTCGGATTACTATTCACGGATCACTATTCACGGATCACTATTCATCGGCGGGCCGGATTTGGGTCAGAACGCGCGGACGGATCACGGAAGACTCTCGGGCCAGAAATCGGGCCCAAAAGCTTAAGTCGGCGGCTGGGAGCGAAGGACAAGGTCCCACATCGGAAATCTGAAGTCTTAGCCTCCTAGGATTGCCAGTATATATATGTACGCTCATGTAAAGGTTAAAACCATCCCAGATCCGAGTATTAGGAGTTTTAGCAATTTAAGACTATTCAGCTTTGCTAATTTCCCTTGTACTTTCGGAAAATATCAATAAAATCTCCCTTTTCATCTTTTTTGCATTTTCGGTCCTTTAGTTCTTTATAAATAGAATTTTCGAGCCCCCATTAAATATAAGTTTTGACAGTGTGAGTTTCGGCTCTCACACTCCCACCTACCTGCCGACAAGATTGAAGAATGACCGTTCTCTCTCCAAAAAAGAGAACGACCTACTCCCAACCGAAGAGAACTGAAGAGAACGGTCGTTCCCCATCTCACCTACACCCACCTACTCTACCGACAAAAGAGCAAGAGAACGACCGTTCTCTCCAGAGAACGACCGTTCCCCGACTCACCAACACCCACCTACTTCGTTCGACCACTCAGAACGACCGTTCTCCTACAGAACGGTCGTTCCCCGTCTCACCTACTCCCCTACACCTTGGCCTATATATTGGACTCACACTTGATGCTTCAAAACACACCATCTTTTCTCTCAGTCTTCTCTTGCTTCTAAACATTGTTTCTCTTCTCCTTTAAGCTTTAAATATTTATGCTTTGATCAAGTTCTTATTAGTTTCTTTTCATCTTTTGTTATCTTTAAGCTTTGAATATTTATGCTTGATCAAGTTCTTATTAGTTTCTTTTCAGCTTTTATTATGTATGCAAGCTTTTATGATGAACTTTATAATCTCTTTGTTTTCTTCTTCTTCTTTAATTATGTCTGAGTAGATCTCTTAGTTAGGTTAAGGTTTTTCAAAGGAATTCATGAGCTTTAGGGTTAAACACAAATAGACTATTCAAATCGATGTCTTCACCCTTGTTGTTCTTAATGCTTGGATCGAATTGATCACTTGATTTTATGATATTTGGTTTAACTTAGACAGCGAGAGTTGCTAGGTTGCTAGAAGAAACTTGGGTGAGCAATTTATTCATTACCTGCGAGAGTAGATGTATTGGAGAATTGTGAACAAATCAAATTTATCCTTAATGCTTGTCTGCGATTTCTAAAACCAACGAGAGTTAGGATTTTAGGTTGTTAGATAGCGCTATTGATGCCACGAGAGTGGATTGATATTATCTTTATGTTTGAGTTTTAGACTTGTGCTTAAATCATTGCCTGAATAGTTGTTTGATCTTTTGCTCTGAATCTCCTGCGAAATTTCTTGACCTAACGCTTGTTTAATATTATTTTTACAACCGATTTTGCTTTTATTACTTGCTAGTTACGAAACCAAACCCTAATTGAATTGTCTTAGCTTTTAATTTAGCTCATTAGATCAAAGTGTGAACTTGGTCTTCGTGGGATCGACCCCTAAGTACTACTTCGTTTGTTGTGCACTTGCAGTAGGAAATAGGGTTTAAAACTCGTGTATCAAGTTTTTGGCACCGTTGCCGGGGAACAAATTTTCACCTTTGGTTTACGGCTGCTGAATTATTAGACTAAGAACTTTACTGAACTCTTTTTCTTTTCTTCTTTGTTTTTGTTTTCAGGTGCATGTCCACAAGGAGCACAAGGAGCAAAAACAACGAGGACCTTCTTTGCTTGACAAACGACGAGCTAGCAAGGAGAGAACGAAAAAACAAAAGACGCAACACACCCGTTCAAGAAGCAGAAACGGCTGACACCGCCAACTCAGAGATGGGCGGACAAGCAGACATCGCAGCTCAGCTGCAACAACTTCAGACAGCCATGGAGCAGCTTCGTTTGCAACAGGAGAGGCAACTCGTTGCACAACCTGCTTTCGGGGACAAAGATGCGGCTCACGCATACTACCAGGATCGATCTGCGATTGTTACCCCGACCATCCAGAGGCAAGATTACGAGATCAAGCCTCAAATGATCACCCTCGTGAAGCAACACCTGTCCACGGTCTGTCTGCTGAGATTCCGATGGATCACATCGAGAACTTCGAAGAGATCTGTAACACAACCGGCTCCAATGGTGTGCCTCCAGATTTCTTGAAGTGCAAGCTTTTCCCCTTCTCTCTTACGGGAAAAGCATCACGGTGGTTAAAATCTTTACCACCAGGCTCTCTACCGACTTGGGCTGATGCGCGAGCAGCCTTCTTGGATAAGTTCTACACGAAATCCAAGACCGCAGCCTTGAGGAACAAGATCTCCTCATTCGAGCAACAGTCGGTGAATCCTTCAATGAAGCATGGGAGCGGTTTAAGGAGTACAAGCGTGAGTGCCCTCACCCTGGGTTTAGTGATGAGCAGCTGCTCAGCACCTTCTATGATGGAGTAGATTGGGACTACAGAAACGCCCTGAATGCAGCTAGTAATGGTGACTTCTACACTAAGTCAAAGGAAGGAGCTCTGGAGCTGATCGAGAACCTAGCCGCAAATTCCAGCAACAAAACCCGGAGTATGACAGGAAGAAGGTCAACATGGGACTCCAAGAAGATTGATGAGCTCGCGCCTTGGTTAACCTTTTGCTAAAAAAGAACCAGAAGTCAGTCCACTTTGTGGACGAGAATGGGGAAGCACCTCTCGCTCAAGTCTATGAGGAAGAAACCGGGAATGATCAGATGGAGGTGAATTACGTGACGGGACAAGGCTTTGGACAGAACCGCAGTTTCAACAACCAAGGCTTCAACGCTCATCCGAACCTGTCCTATAGGAGCACCAATGTGGAGAATCCGCAGGATCAGGTATATCCTAAGCAAGGAAATCAGCCACAGATGGGTTTTCAGAAGAACTACTCCAACAACTACCAGAACCGGCCATTCGTTCCTAATCAGAACTGTTTCCAAGGAGGGAATCAGCCAAGGCAGCCTTTCACAAACTCACAACCCCAGCCTTTCACAAATCCACAGCCTTCATCTTCAGTAACCGGCTCCCAAGACGAGCTGAAGAACATGATGCAGCAGTTGATGGCGAGTCACCAAAAGGCGGCAGCAGAGATCAACTCCAAAGTTGACACTATGTATGTTGATCTTAATAGGAAGTATGAGGCTGTATGGACCCACATGAAGCAACTGGATGTTCAGATTGCACAAACTGCCGAGTCTATAAAAAGAACACCAGGGACTCTGCCTGGAAAAGCTGAAGCACCTAGGAAGGAGTTTGTCAACGCCGTCGAGCTAAGGAGCGGGAAAACATTTAATTCGGCAACAAAATCCGGATCGGCAAAAGGAAAAGAAGCGATTTCCAAGCACGTGCTCCCATCCAGCAAGCACCTGCTCCAAGGAACTCAAGCGTTTATGAAAAAGGTAAATCGAGCAACCGCGCAACACACGCTGGAACATCGGCCACACCTCTCAAGATTCTTGAAGAAGATTCTCCAACCGAGCACCCTGGTCCGTCAACCGAGCACATGCTCAACCGAGAAACTCCAACAACTTCGGCCAGCAATCCGGAAGCAAGGGTGTACAAACCCAAGGTCCCATACCATGTACCACCCAAGAAGTCTCGTAAGGATTTAGAGGATGCTAAATGCAGAGAGATGCTCAGAGACCTAACCGTGAAGCTGCCTCTCATGGATGCCGTTCAGATGATACCTGCTCTCAAACGGTATATGAAAACCCTAGTCTCCGGAAAAGTAGCTGAGGAGAAAAACGTGATGGTAGTCTCCAAAGAGTGCAGTGCTGTTCTACAGAACAGGTCCTTAAGAAGAGAGGCGATCTTGGCAGATTCGTTTTATCAGTCAAGATCGGCCCCATGACATTCGCATGCTCTCTGTGCGATCTCGGTTCCAGTGTCAACCTTATGCCATACTCTGTGGCAAAGCGGTTAGGGTTCACAAAGTTCAAACCCACGTGCATCTCATTGGTCTTCGCAGACAGATCAACAAAGCTTCCGGTGGGTATGTTAGAGGATCTTCATGTGCGAATTGGAGACACACTCATCCCAGCTGATTTCGTGGTTCTAGAGCTTGAAGAAGAACCGAAAGACCCTCTGATTCTCGGCCGACCATTCTTATGCACAGCTGGTGCAATAATCGATGTACAGAATGGAGTGATTGAACTTCAGCTAGGCGACATGGTAATGTCATTCGAGATGGATAAATTGTTGAAGAAACCGATGATGGATGGACAGACCTTCACTGTGGAAGGCGTGGATGATGTATATGATGAGGCAGCTGAAGAGCTTATGTGCCCGGATCCTCTTGAAACCGCTCTAACTCTAGCTGAAAGAGAGCATGGTTTCCTGAGCGAGGATGCCGACAGCCTTGCCAAGATGCTAGATTCCAGCCGAAGAATGGAGCAGATGGTGGCGTACACGAGCCTAAAAGATGAGGAGAACTCGGCAGAAACAGACGGAGCACCCGCTCCAATCCCGCGAGCACCTGCTCCGCCACTTGACCCGATAGACAGCTCTTAGAGCGAATTGAAAGCACCCAAACTGGAGCTCGAAACTCTTCCAGCCGGGCTCAGGTACGCATTCCTTGGAATGAACTCTACTTACCCGGTAATTGTGAATGCTGATTTGAATAATGTGGAAGTAGCTTTACTTTTATGCGTGCTTAGGAAGTATAGAAAGGCTATAGGGTATCCGCTTGATGATATCACTGGCATCTCCCCTAATCTTTGCATGCATAGGATACATCTAGAAAATGAACCGATGAGTTATATAGAACATCAGAGGAGGTTAAATCTGAATCTGAAAGATGTTGTTAAGAAGGAGATATTGAAACTTCTGGAAGCCGGTGTAATTTATGCTATTTCTGATAGTACTTGGGTTAGTCCAGTTCATGTAGTTCCTAAGAAAGGTGGAATCACTGTAATAAAAAATGATAGGAATGAACTGATACCGACTAGGACCATAACCAGCCATAGAATGTGCATAGATTATCGTAAACTGAATGCTGCAACTCGCAAGGATCACTTCCCTTTGCCCTATATTGATCAGATGCTTGAAAGACTTGCTAACCATCCATACTACTGTTTTTTAGATGGTTATTCAGGTTTCTTTCAGATCCCATTCATCCGGATGACCAGGAGAAGACAACATTCACATGTCCTTATGGCACATTCGCTTACCGACGCATGCCATTCGGATTGTGCAATGCTCCGACAACTTTCCAGCGTTGCATGATGTCCATTTTTACCGACTTGATCGAAGACATAATGGAGGTGTTCATGGATGACTTCTCGGTGTATGGAGACTCTTTCTCTCACTGTTTGTCTAATCTATGCAGGGTACTTCAGCGATGTGAGGAAAAGCACCTAGTTCTAAATTGGGAGAAGTGTCACTTCATGGTCAGGAATGGGATTGTACTTGGGCATCGCATATCAGAAGATGGCATCGAAGTGGATAAAGCTAAGATCTAGGTTATGATGAACCTACAACCACCTACTTCTGTCAAGGGGATCCGCAGTTTTCTGGGGCATGCAGGCTTCTATCGCAGGTTCATCAAGGATTTTTCAAAGATAGCTAGACCCCTCACGAGGCTGTTGTGCAAGGAGGTGAAGTTCGAATTTGATAGCGACTGTCTTGAGGCTTTTCATACGATCAAAGGAGAATTAGTGAGCGCACCCATTGTGCAGCCGCCATATTGGAGCCTATCTTTCGAGGTTATGACAGATGCTAGCGACTATGCTGTTGGTGCAGTTCTCGGCCAGAGGAAAGATAAGAAGCTCCACGTTATCTACTACGCCAGTCGCACATTGGATGATGCTCAGTGCAAGTATGCTACGACAGAAAAGGAGCTTCTGGCCGTCGTTTTCGCCTTTGAGAAGTTTCGGTCCTATCTCGTTGGATCAAAGGTTATAGTTCATACTGATCATGCAGCACTCAAGTATCTGCTGACCAAGAAAGACGCTAAGCCGCGGCTACTTAGGTGGATTCTTCTACTTCAAGAATTCGACCTGGAGATCATAAAACAAGAAGGGAATAGATAATGGAGCTGCCGACCATTTATCTAGGATGCGGATTGATGAAGAACTCCCACTCAATGACAGCCTCCCTGAAGAACAGGTTTACTCGATCGGAGCATTCCAAATCGAGGAAGCACGTGCTCCCACCCAGCGAGCACCTGCTCAGTCCGAATTATGCAACCAAACCGAAAACAGCCAACATCCTCAGATTCCTTGGTTTGGTGAGATTGCGAATTACCTAGCTGCTGATCTAGAACCTCACGGTTTTGTGAGCAACAAAAGGAAGAAATTCCTAAAGGATATTCGCCATTACTTCTGGGATGAGCCGTACCTGTACAAGCATTGCCCAGATGGAGTATTCAGACGTTGCATGGCTGAGAAGGAGATACCGGAGATTCTGTTTCACTGTCATTGCTCTTCCGATGCCGGACACTTCGCTACTTTCAAGACAGTCTCCAAGGTTCTGCAAGCTAGGTATTGGTGGCCAACAATGTTTAAAGATGCTCAGCGCTTTATCTCTATATGCGATTCATGCCAGCAACAGGGCAACATCAGCAAGCCCAATGAGATGCCACAGAACTTCATTCTCGAAGTGGAGGTCTTTGACGTATGGGGCATTGATTTTATGGGACCATTCCCATCTTCTTTCGAGAATGAGTACATACTCGTGGCTGTTGACTATGTGTCTAAATGGGTTGACGCATTGGCGAGTCCCACGAACGATGCAAGGGTGGTGATCAAGATGTTCAAATCTATCAGCGATGGAGGCTCTCACTTCATCAACAAGATATTCGAGAATCTATTGCGCAAGAATGGTGTAAAGCACAAGGTCGCAACGCCTTTCCATCCGCAAACGAGTGGGCAAGTTGAGATATCTAACCGCGAAATCAAGAGCATACCTCAGAAGACTGTGAGCACAACTCGGAAGGACTGGGCTTCCAAGCTAAACGACTCTCTATGTGCTTACAGGACCGCCTACAAAACGCCTCTCGGGACCACTCCTTTCCACCTTGTTTACGGAAAAGCCTGTCACCTCCCCGTTGAGCTCGAATTCAAAGCCGCATGGGCTGTCAAGCTGCTCAACTATGACATTAAGCCGGCTTCCGAACGACGCATGATGCAGCTACACGAGCTTCGGGAGATTAGGCATCTCGCCTATGAGAACTCCAAAATCTACAAGGAACGAACCAAAACATACCACGACAAGCGCATCCTGGCTCGCAACTTCGCCCCCAACGACCAGGTTCTACTCTTCAACTCTCGACTGAAGCTGTTTCCCGGGAAGTTGCGATCGAGATGGTCTGGGCCCTTCACCATAAAGGAAGTGCGACCATATGGAGCTGTCGTCTTGTTCAACACCAAAGGAGAAGAGTTCGTGGTCAATGGACAGCGATTGAACTCATGGGATGTGTCTAGAAATGTGATCTCTTTTTGAATATATTCATCGAAAATTTTTGTTTCAAAAGAGTATGAATTTTTAATGGGTAGAAGATTGTATTCACATTCAAGAAATAAGCTTACATCGTTGAAATTCTTTTGATTCAGATCTTAGAGACTAACCGGTTCTATTCTCCGATATAAAAAATAAAATTAAAAAAAGGAATAAAATTAGATTTGCATTACAGAAAAGAAAACAGAAGGAACCGAGAAAGTCAAGGTAATATCGTTAAATTTTATAAAACGTTAAAAGAAATCATGTTCTTGTTTGTGACTCAGTCAAATAAGGGTAGAAGGATTAGAGTTAAGGACACTACAGGAAAATCGCGCATTTACAGCGTCCAAAAAATGCTATCTTTCACTAGCGCAGCGTATTTAGAAACGCTGTGTCTTCGACTGCGACAATAGGTCCGAGACCTATCGTAGCGCTTTTTTTGTTATGCTATAATAGTTATTTTTATAATAGCGTTTATTTAAATGCAATTATATATTTTATAATAGCGTTTGAATTATGTTATTATTTTGTTTATTTACGTCATTGTTGCTACCTATTTACGATTCCCAAAAATTTAAGATGGCATTTTTTAAACGCTATGCATACATGTTTTTAAATACAGCGTTTTGTATTTTCTATAATTTTTATTAATTATTTTTGGGATAAATTGAAATAATAAAAATATTCAATATTATATTATATGAAACCATGATACAAAATATCAATATTACAAAATAGAAATACATAATTAGAATATAAGTTCATACAATTTCTATATCTAAAATTGTGAATTATGAAATTCTTTTGTCTTGCTCATTCCATGATCTTGTAGTCTTTCCATTTTCCGTGTTCGCCATTCTTTACAATGCTGTGTGGATAGACAAATTGTGAGAGATCAAAACCTGCTCTTCTGATAACAATCACATAAACAAATCTGGATTCATCAAATCTGGATTCGACATCATCTGTAATACCAATGACATAAACACATCAGACATACACATTGAATCCGACAAAGAATTTGAAAACACAAGACTGATCGAAATCAATTAACAAGAGCGTTAACTGAATCCAATTGCAATTACCTTTGAATTTGAAACATCACAATCACATCAATCAAAACAATTACCCTTAAAAACAGGAAGGATCAAAGCCAAGTTAGAATGAAATCAAAGGGGAAAAGTTAAGAAATCTGTTGTTGGATTCTAGCGAATTAAAGAAGAAGAGATAGAGAAAACTTACCCACAAGCATTAACACGAACAACTTTCATGAGCAGGTAGAGATTGTGGAAAGAGGCACAAGGCTCTTCACGACCATGCTTTATATGCAAGAGGCACCGACTCTTGGAGTTTCACTCATCTCTACACCGTGGCTGCAAGTGAGATGGGAACAAACGATTCGGAATCTGGTGATAGAGATTGCATCTTCTCCCCATCAGAGAAATTGGTTAGATCCGAGCGCAGCTGAGAATCATCCCAAAACCACAAGTAGTCGTCGTTGCTTCGACGAATAAATCCTCCAAGCAATAGATCTGAATCTCGCTGCAGTAGAGGAGGAAAGAGACAAAAAGGAAAAGGGTTAAATTGTGTCCGTTAGATTGTTTTCTAATCAACGGTTGATCTTAAGAGTTGGGTGATCCTCACCTTAATAAACTAACCAATGAGATAACAGCTTAAAGTTTAGCATTTTTTGTTATTTTTCATTGGAATTAGTAGATTAATTTTTTAATATGTTAAAAATTAATTTAAAATAAGTTATATATCTTCTAACTTTCAAAAAATATTTAATAACATATATCAATTATAATCAACTTCAAATTTTAATGTTTGAAGGTAAGTTTAAGAGTTTTTTTTTTTTTGTCAACAGTAAAGATTAAGAGTTTAAGAGTTAGAGCTTATACTTTAGGTTTGAGACATAATTTAGAGTATGTGATATCAGTTTTAAGGTTTAGGATTTGAAATTTAGAATTTAGAATATGATACATTTATTGATTTAAGTGTTGGTTTAGGGGTAAATCATTTAAAATCAAAAATTTAGTTTTTATGATTTAGGGGTTAGAAGTTTAGGGTATAGGGTTTGTGTTTGAGGTATAAAGTTTATGATTTAAAGTTTATAAATATACAAAATAAATATAATTTAAATTTGTTATTATAAGTGTTAGATTTGCTGGTATATTATTTGATATTTATGTTTAATAATTAAAAACTAAAAAATTAGTGTTTAAGATTAAAGGTTAGAAGTTTAGAGTTTAGGGTTTGTCTTTGAGGTTAAGAGTTTAGGATTTAGAAAATATTATTTTAAAAAATTTACAAGTATAATATTTTCACTAAATTAAAACAACCATTAATTCATAAAATTGTTATATTTTTATATATTAATAGAATCAGAAAATTTTATTATACTCTATATCCTAAATCTTAAACCCTATCTATGCCCTAAACTCTAAATAAAAATTCACTATTTATTATTTTTAATTTGTGTTTTGTCATATTTTGATTTTTTTTTTAAATATCCACTAATATACACACTGATAATTAAACATCCACTAATTTTTCCTTTTTAGTTTCTGTTTTGCAATAGTTAACAAAAAATATGTACGATTTTATGTTTTTCTTAGGAAACAAAATAATTGTTAGATTTGATTTTTTTCAACATGAATACATACTTAAACTTGACTATTTTATTCATTTTATATTTTATTTTGGATAACAAATATGAAATATATATATATATATATATATATATATATATATATATATAATTAAAACCTGCATAACAGAATTTAGAAAATGTTAAAGAGATTTCTAAGACAAATTAAAACTATTTTTAATTCACAAAAAACTAGTTTTAATTATCTTACATAAAACATGTTACACAGTACACTAATCAACTACCTATTCGGATTCTGAGTTATATATGAAACCAAATCCTTGAGGAACTTTGCTGATTTGGTGATTGGCGATTTTATGGCCATCAAGTTATACAATACAAGCTCAACCTCATCCAATCATGGCCTATGTGAGAGCCGAAACTCACATTGTCGTAATTTATATTTCGCGGGGCTCCGAAAATTATATTAAACAAGAACCAAAGGGCAAAAAAGTAAAAAGATGAGAAAGATGATTTTATTAATAATTCTCTAAGTACAAAAATATTCGAGAAAGCTTATTGTCTTATATCTCGAAAGCTCTTGCACTTGAGTTGGGATGATCTGAAAGTGAATACAAGAGGGTCTATTTATATGAGAGAGCCTGGGGTCTCAAAGACTAATCTAAGCAATGTGGGACGTTGTAAAAATCCCTTTCCCAGCTGCCAATAGCATGATGGGCCACCGACCTGTCGCCTCTCTTCCGTCACGGCCCGTTCGTCTTGTTTTGGCCCAGCTTGTCTTTTTAATCTTCTGGTCCGATCTTCTTTGGTTAAGGTCTTGACTCTGGTTTATTTTAAGTAAACTCCTTGATGTTTTTCCATGTTCTAAACAGCGTGAAGTCCGTCTTCAAATGGCGCAATGTTTCTTCGGGAACTAATGGGCTGAGGCCCATTAGTCGGGAAATGGCTTCCGGGGCCGGTCCGAGAGGGTGAGGTCCGGTCGTAGCCCATGTCTCGGCTTGATGAATGCGCCGTACCGGGAAGATATGCAGAGATTCGTCTTGAGAGGCTATTAGAGGGTTCAGTTCATCCGTCGGACCGGACGCCAAGAGCTTGGCCCGACGGGCATTTGGTCGGAGCAATTTGATCAGCTCGTGGACGGGTTTAGGATTAGTGAGCCAATTTGCCACGTTAAAACCTTTCCCGGAAAACCCTTTGGGATAAAACCAAGGATAAGGAAAGAGTACAAATGGTCACTACCCGTCTAGTTCATCAGCGACCGGTTAAGCCAAGAGCTTGACCCGGGCAGGCGTTTGGTCTCATTTCGTGGGCTTGCTGCCAGAATATGAAATGTTCAACCGTTGATCCGGCCTTTTGTCTTATCAATCTCCGAGGAGGGGATTTTGACCCCAACAGTTAGCCCCCTGATACACGAGTTTTAAACCCTTTTTCCTACTGCAAGTGCACAGCATACGAAGTAGTATTTAGGGGTCGATCCCACGAAGACCAGTTTTCACACTTTGACTTAATGAGCTAAATTAAGAGCTAAGACAATTCAATATGTTTTTGGTTTTTTTTGTAGATAGCAATAATAAAAGCGAAATCGGTTGTAAAGATAATATTAAACAAGCGTTAGGTCAAGGAATATCGCAGGAGATTCAGAGCAACGGATCAAACAACTATTCAGGCAGTGATTAAGCATAAGTCTAGAACTCAAACACTAAGATAATATCAATCCACTCTCGTTGTATCAATATCTTTGTCTATCGACCTAGAATTCCTAACTCTCGTTGGTACTAGAAATCGTAGACAAGCATTAAGGACAGGTTTAATATGTTCACAATTCTCCAATACATCTACTCTCGCAGGTAATGAATAAATTGCTCACCAATGTTCTTTCTAGAAACCTAGCAACTCTGGCTGTCTAAGTTAAACCCAATATCATAAAATCAAGAGATCAATTCGATCTAAGCACTAAGAACAACAAAGGTGACAACATTGATTTGAATAGCCTATTTGTGTTTAGCCTTAAAGCTCATGAATTCCTTTGACAAACCTCAACCTAACTAAGAGATCTACTCAGACATAATTAAAGAAGAAGATAACAATGAGATTATAGAGTTCATCATAAAAGCTTGAATAGATAACAAAAGCTGGATATAAACTTATAAGTACTTAATTAAAGCATAAATAAAAGACTGAAAGATAAGCATAAATATAAGAATGAAAGTAAAACTTAAAGCATAAGCATAAATGTATAAAGCTTAAAAGAAACTAATAAAACTTAATAAAAGCATAAACATAAAACTTAAAACTGAAGAGAGAGCATGCTTTGAAGCTAGAGAAGAGAGAAGGAAGAAGATGGTGTGTTTTGAGATGGATGTTGTGAGTCCAATATATAGGCCAAGGTGAGGGGAGTAGGTAGACGGGAACGGTCGTTCTAGGTGGAGAACGATCGTTCCCAATGGTCGATCCGTAGTAGGTGAAGTAGGTAAACTTGGGAACGATCGTTCTAGGCGGAGAACGGTCGTTCCATGCTTGGTCGTTCGCGAAGTAGGTGAGGTGCGGAACGATCGTTCTCTTCAGGGAACGGTCGTTCCTCTTCTTTTGTCGGCAAGGTAGGTGAGATGGGGAACAACCGTTCTGATGAGGAACGGTCGTTCTCCTCAAAGAACGGTCGTTCTTCACTTGGTCCTTTTCTCGTGTTTTCCGCATTAACTCGACTCGAACATGTCCGTAAACGCCAAACTCCTTCGGAACTCCATGAAATGTGTAAAAAGACTCAAAACAAAAGAAAAGACTCGAAAAGCTAACTAAAGATGCAAATAAAAACTCAAACCGAATACTAAAAACGAATCAAAATATGTTAAAAACACATAATATCAACTCCCCCCAACTAAAACTTTTGCTTGTCCCCAAGCAAAACCAGAGATCTTATAAAGAGGAGAGGTTAGAAAAACGTGTGAAACTTGTAAAACTTATAGGACCATACTCTAAATCAATTGCCCGTAAACCGCATTCGCAAGGTTCGGATCAACCGTACTTCATTGTACTTCTCCATAACCGTAGTAAATAAGTGAAATCTCATGATCAAGCAGAACTCAATATTTAACATTCATTATCAAATGCGTGTACTCTCACAAAGGGAATATCTAACACGTTATGGTCTAGGTATCAAGGTTGGAATTTGGTGGCTCAAGTGTTTTGGTTTCTTTTAGCAGTATAAACGGATGCAAATCATTATGCAAAATCACCGTGAGACACAGACCAATTAGGAGGTACACAACTCTCCTTAACTCTAATCCTTCTACCCTTATTTAACAAGTCACAAACAAGAACATGATTTCTTTTAACGTTTCATGAAATTTAAAGATATTACCTTGACGACTTTCCCGGTTCCTTCTGTTTTTTTTTCTTTTTTTTTCTTTTTCATTTTCTTTTTCTTTTTTTTTTATATATATTTTTTTTATATCGGAGAATGGAACCGGTTAGTCTCTAAGATCTGCATCAAAAGAATTTCAACAATGTAAGCTTATTTCTTGAATGTGAATAAAATCTTCTACCCCTTTTTTTTTTTTTTTAAAGTTCACCCTCTTTTGAAACGAAAATTTTCGATGAATATATTCAAAAAGAGATAACTTAGACACATCCCATGAGTTTAATCAGAAAGAGACCACCTATCTAGACACAATCCTAAAGAAAAGTTGTGTCGGTCCGTATACTCCATAGTTTTTGCACATGAATGCAATGACAGTAAACGAAAATAAGTGGGTTTCAACATGGAAATGGTAAGGGTGTGGTACTAGACTAAGGATAAGTCTAGCCATTTGGAGTTAGCAAAGATTGGTAAAAAATGATGCAAAGAAAACTCCAAATGTAAAATCCAATACATATTATCAACCCCCTAAGTGAGATAAATTAAGTCCATATTAAGTTTCGATAATTCGATTAAGTTCAGATGATTTGAGAAAATTCACTAATGATCAAGTTATGGATTTTTCTGCGTTTTCAAACTATCCTCAAACAATGCTAAGCAGTCCTAAGGCAATGACATCGAACATGTTGCAATTCCAAAAAGTTTAATAAAATCACACACTGTTTTGACTCGATAAATTAAATTTTTTTTTTTTGAAAATAAACACACCAAAATAAAACAAATAAAACATAAGAAATAAACACCCTAAAACATAACGTTAGTACACAAATAAATCCCTCCCCCAGACTTGTTTTAACCATCCCGGTTTAAACAAACTGAAAGAGAAACCCGTAAAATAAAATAAAAGTGTCATAAAATAAAATGGATATAACAAGGGTGATAGAAATAACCACAGCTCAGTGGTCGCTGGTGGAGCTATCGGTGCTGCTCTCTAGCCTTCATCCGCTCAACCAATCTTGTCTCGCTTTGGTCCTCCTCTCATGGCCATCGCTGGAGACGTCGCTGTCATCTCCTCGTGTCTGCGAACCTGATGCACAAGAACAAGGTCGAATCTTTTGGATCGCTCCCCAGATCTTCCTCATCATTGAGTTGTTCTCTTTTGCGATTTGATGATCCACTGGAGTTGTTGCGGTGTCATTTGCTGGAGAGCTCGGCGGTAAGCGGTATCTGTCAGCGACGTCTCCACCCTCCGCCATCTCATCATCACTCTCTTCGTCAGGCTGTGGTGCGCGCAGTGGTCGATGTATCTTGCGAGGTCGCGAAACTTGTGTGACTTGCCCCGCTGGATCTGCTATCAAAAACTCCTGACCAACATCAAACTCCAAATGTCCTGATCAATGAGAGAAGTGATACCTCTGTTCGGGAGTCTACAAAAACGGGCCACTCCGTCGCGCCCATAGAACTGGTAGACGTCCTTCTTGTTGAGGACTGTGCAACGGATGAGATGGTCGATGTCAATACTCTCCCATTTGTTCAAAACCTCCTCTCTGGACAGATCAACCTGCGTGTGTTGGAAGATAGGCGTGAGGATGTTGCTTACATATGTTATCTTCGGAGGCCTCGTCTTGATCTTCACCAACATGTCACACAACACAGTAGCATAGTTCTCGGTAGGACCGTCCGAATCTGCGTACATCGGAATGAGATGCTTCACTCCATAGAACAGCATCCACAACTCATCATCTCGTACAGCTCCCGATTCCTTCTTGCAGAAGAAGGTGTTGCTTATGATCTTGACCACCACTCTCAAAACCGGATTCCTGATCGCGGTTATCTTAGCATTTCGCGGGATATACTGCCCACTAGCAATGATCGCCCAGAACTCATCTGCATCTTCTTTTCTGAACTTGGAGAACTTGACGTCTTCTCCTTTGTGGAAACCATAGATGTCGCAAATCTCGAAGAGGCTGTACTCGTAGTGCTTCTTGTTGAGGAAGAAGGTGAGAGTACCCTCACTTGCCTTCGGGTTTTCGGGATTGGCGTAGGTGAGACGACAAGTTGCGAGGAATTCCTTCACGAACTTAGGATGGGCACGTTCATCTTCCACAGCCGTCCGAACCCAATGTTCTCGAACACAGTCTCCACATCCTCTTTCAGACCCAACGCCTCCAATGTAGCCTCACTGCCCAACCGGTTTGGCATAAGTTTGGTTTGTCGCAAGTCCGCCAAATACTTGGTGTCATATGCGTCCCACCTTCCGGTTATGGGTCTGTTGAGCGGGTTCTTGTCATGCGCTGTCTTACGCTTTCTGCTCGTGTTGCTAGAGCTTCCCACTTCTCGTTGAACTCCGCTCATCCTGGGAACGATCGTTCTTCCGCCTAGAACGACCGTTTTTGTTAGAGAACGATCGATCTCTTCACTCCCAGCAGAGCGGTTTCTCGAACACTTAATAAAAGCCTGAAAAACAATCTCAAACAAAACAAGAAACGTAAATAAAACAAGAACGAAAAAATTTCACGATATTTACATGTTACCTGGTGGGTTGCCTCCCACGAAAGCGCTTGTTTTACGTCGCTAAGCTTGACGTTGGTGCCATGTGTCAGTTAGGCTGGGTTTGAGAGCTTGCTCCAAAATAAGCTCCATAATCAGGCATCCTCATGTTCGGAACCGTACTCAGCATTCCATTCACAACACCAATACCCTTCTCTTTCAATTCTGATGGAAGAATAGCTCTAACTCTAGAGAAAGGTTTAGGACGACCTTTGCACTTCACCTTCTAGTCAACCGAGTTTCCATCATATCCTTGAGGGATCAAAGTCATTTGAGGACCTCCCGTAATCTTTTTGTACAGCACATTTTCTTGCGTTTTTGCCTTCTCCCTAGATTTCCCGGGTGGTGGAGCAGGTGCTTGCAGAATCGGAGTACGTGCTTCCTCTCTATCCACTGCTGAGATGCAAGAGGCGCGTGTGGTTGTTCCTATGGGAACAGCTTCGTAGAAGACATTCTTGTCAATCTTGGAAAAGCAGACTTGCCTATTTGGCATATCGATGATTGCACCCACAGTAGCCATGAACGGTCTTCCAAGAAGTAAGGGCGTGCCATAACCTTCTCTCATCTCCACAACCTGAAAATCGGTTAGAACTAGGCAATCCCCTATTCGGACAGGTAGATCGTGAATGCTGCCAGACGATGTTGTTGAGGAGGTGTTTGCAAATCGAAGAGTCATATGACTAGGCTTTACCTCAGAAATTTTCAACTTCTCTGCAATTGCATTTGACATGAGATTCACAGTAGACCCAGAATCACAAAGAGCGTCCTTGAATTCAACTCCAGCAACGGAGCATGGGACTAAGAATTTTCCGGGATCTGCAACCTTAGGCAATACCCTCAATGCTGGTGGTGTACTCCTTGCTTCTACAAAGACTGCCTTAATCTCTTCTTGAGTTATCTTCTTAAAATCAGTTGGTTTCTCTGCACTGATGGGCTCCTTCTGATCTCTAGGTAAAGCTGGATAAGGCACTTTAGGAATGTATACCCTTTCTGGAAGATTTTCTGATGCCTCAGAAGTTTGACCAATCTGAATCTCAAGCTTCTTCATGCGAGTGCAAACAGCTTCAAACTTATTGTTGAGATCATTGTACATGCTGTCCACCTTGACGTTGACCTCATCAGCAGATTTTTGTTGGTTGAGTAAAACCAAGTGCATAAGAGACTTCAGCTCGTCTTGAGAGTTAGACGCCGAAGCTTGCAAGCTCTGATTCTCCACATGGCCTTCATTCACGTAGTTCACCTCTGCGTGAGTCCCTGGTGTCCTCTTAACTGATTCAGCGGTTTGTGCAATCTGAGTGTCAAGCTGCTTCATGTGAGTCTGTACTGCTTCGTACTACCCATTAAGGTCCACATACATGGTGTCAACTTTTGTATTGATCTCAGCCGCGGCTTTTTGCTGTCCCGCCAGTAGTTGTTGCATCATGTTCTTCAGCTCGTCTTGGGGGCCGGTTGCTGAAGATGAAGGCTGCGGATTTGTGAAAGGTTGGGGCTGCGAGTTTATTAAGGGCTGCTTTTGTTAATTTCCTCCTTGGAATCGGTTCTGATTTGGGACGAATTATCTACCCTGGTAGTTGTTGGGGTAGCCTTCCTGTAAGCCCATCTGATTCTGTCCTCCTTTCTTAGGGTAAACCTGGTCTTGAGGATTCTCCACATTGGTGCTCCTATAGGACAAATTCGGATGGGTATTGAAACCTTGGTTGTTGAAACTGCGGTTCTGTCCGAATCCTTGCCCGTTCACATAATTGACCTCCCTCCGATCATCACCGGTTTCTTCCTCATGGACTTGAGCGAGGACGGACTTTTGGTTCCCCTTAAGGAGAAGGTTAACCTTGGCCGTGAGCTCCGCAATCTGCTTGGACTCCACATTGTTGACCTTCTTTCTGTCGTACTCCGGGCTTTTGTTGCTGGAACTTGCGGCTAGGTTCTCGATCAGCTCCAGAGCTCCTTCCTTTGACTTAGTGTAGAAGTCACCGTTACTAGCTGCATTCAGGGCGTTTCTGTAGTCCCAATCTACTCCGTCATAGAAGGTGCTGAGCAGCTGCTAATCACTAAACCCATGGTGAGGGCACTCGCGCTTGTACTCCTTAAACCGCTCCCATGGTTCATTGAAGGATTCGCCGGACTGTTGTTCGAATGAGGAGATCTTGTTACTCAAGGCTACGGTCTTGGATTTCGTGTAGAACTTATCCAAGAAGGCTGATCTTGCATCAGCCCAAGTCGGTAGAGAGCGTGGAGGTAAAGATTTTAACCACTGTGATGCTTTTCCCGTAAGAGAGAAAGGGAAAAGCTTGCACTTCAAAAAATCTGGGGGCACACCATTGGGGCTGGTTGTGCTACAGATCTCTTCAAAGTTCTCGATGTGATCCATCAGAATCTCAGCAGGCAGACCGTGGAACAGGTGTTGCTTCACGAGGGCGATCATTTGAGACTTGATCTCGTAATCTTGCCTCTGGATGGTCGGGGTAACGATCGCATATCGATCTTGGTAGTATGCGTGAGCCGCATCTTTGTCCCCGAAAGCAGGTTGTGCAATGAGTTGCCTCTCTTGTTGCAAACGAAGCTGCTCCATGGCTGTCTGGAGTTGTTGCAGCTGAGCTGCGATGTCTATTTGTCCGCCCATCTCTGAGTTGGCGGTGTCAGACGTTTCTGCTTCTTTGACGTGTGTGTTAATTCTTTTGTTTCCTCGTTCTATCCTTGCTAGCTCGTCGTTTGTCAAGCTAAGAAGGTCTTTGTTGTTTTTGCTCCTCGTGCTCCTTGTGGACATGCACCTGAAACATAAAAACAAAGAAGAAGAGAAAACGGTTCAGTAAAGTTCTTAGTCTAATAATTCAGCCGTAAACCAAAGGTGAATATTTGGTCCCCGGCAACGGCGCCAAAAACTTGATACACGAGTTTTAAACCCTTTTTTCCTACTGCAAGTGCACAGCATACAAAGTAGTATTTAGGGGTCGATCCCACGAAGACCAGTTTTCACACTTTGACTTAATGAGCTAAATTAAGAGCTAAGACAATTCAATATGTTTTTGGTTTTTTTGTACATAGCAATAATAAAAGTGAAATCGGTTGTAAAGATAATATTAAACAAGCGTTAGGTCAAGGAATATCGAAGGAGATTCAGAGCAACAAATCAAACAACTATTCAGGCAGTGATTAAGCATAAGTCTAGAACTCAAACACTAAGATAATATCAATCCACTCTCGTGGTATCAATATCTTGGTCTATCAACCTAGAATTCCTAACTCTCGTTGGTACTAGAAATCGTAGACAAGCATTAAGGACATGTTTAATATGTTCACAATTCTCCAATACATCTACTCTCGCAGGTAATGAATAAATTGCTCACCAATGTTCTTTCTAGCAACCTAGCAACTCTCGCTGTCTAAGTTAAACCCAATATCATAAAATCAAGTGATCAATTCGATCTAAGCATTAAGAACAACAAAGGTGAAGACATTGATTTGAATAGCCTATTTGTGTTTAACCCTAAAGCTCATGAATTTCTTTGACAAACCTCAACCTAACTAAGAGATCTACTCAGACATAACTAAAGAAGAAGATAACAACGAGATTATAGAGTTCATCATAAAAGCTTGAATAGATAACAAAAGCTGGATATAAACTTATAAGTACTTAATTAAAGCATAAATATAAGAACTGAAAGATAAGCATAAATATAAGAACTGAAAGTAAAACTTAAAGCATAAGCATAAATGTATAAAGCTTAAAAGAAACTAAATAAAACTTAATAAAAGCATAAACATAAAACTTAAAACTGAAGAGAGAGCAATGCTTTGAAGCTAGAGAAGAGAGAAGGAAGAAGATGGTGTGTTTTGAGATGGATGTTGTGAGTCCAATATATAGGCCAAGATGAGGGGGAGTAGGTAAGACGGGGAACGGTCGTTCTAGGTGGAGAACGATCGTTCCCAATGGTCGATCCGTAGTAGGTGAACTTGGGAACGATCATTCTAGGCGGAGAACGGTCGTTCCATGCTTGGTCGTTCGCGAAGTAGGTGAGGTGCGGAACGATCGTTCTCTTCAGGGAACGGTCGTTCCTCTTCTTTTGTCGGCAAAGTAGGTGAGATGGGGAACGACCATTCTGATGAGGGAACGGTCGTTCTTGGCTGGTCGTTCTTCTCAAAGAACGGTCGTTCTTCACTTGGTCATTTTCTCGTGTTTTCCGCATTAACTCGACTCGAACATGTCCGTAAACGCCAAACTCCTTCGGAACTCTATGAAATCTGTAAAAAGACTCAAAACAAAAGAAAAGACTAGAAAAGCTAACGAAAGATGCAAATAAAAACTCAAACCGAATACTAAAAACGAATCAAAATACGTTAAAAACACATAATATCACCCCCAGCTCGTGGCCTTTGCTTGCATGGGCGAGGAGCGTCTGACGAAATGTATATCGGGATTGATGGACTAAAGGCCTTGCATGCATCTTCTTGTGGGCAGGTCGCCGAAAAATGGTTGTAGCGAATTTTTTTCTTCCTTGGGCCCGAAAATCATAGGCGGTCGACTTGGTGGAGGATTTTCCTTTTTCTTGTTATGTTTGAGAATTGGAAAAAATCCTCCTCTTTTCAGAAACTGAAAAATTTCCTTTTTTGCCTTCTTTCCTTTTCTTCGATATTTCCTTTTTCTTTTTCCTGATGTTCTTTTTGTTTGCAGTTCATATCCTCCGTGAACAAGTGCATTGGTTCGTATGTCGCCACTATTTGCGGGGTTCGCAAATGCGCCGATGAGAATGTTCGCTCGGTGAGGAGGAAGCTTGAAGTTCTTGAGTCGTCGAGCTCGCGGCAGATCAAGTTGCTCGAGAGACAAGTCTCGGATTTGCAAGCTGAAAAGGAGAGAGCCTTGTGTATGTCTGTTCGCCTGGAGGTTAAAGTTTCTCGCCAGTCCGAGGAACTGAAGGATTTAGCGGGCCAGCTCGTGTCTGCCAGGGCCTCGCGTGATGCTCACGGTTGCAAGGCTTGTTCTGCCGAGATTCTGGTCTTCTTGAGAGAGTTAACATGAACTCTCGATTCTCTGTCCGAAGCCAGGGTTGAAGAGGTGAATTCGTCTCAGATTGTGGGAAATTTCGAGTTGATTGCGTTGATTCAAGGTGGCGAACTTCCTGACTTAGACCGAGAGAAGGCCAAGCTCTTGAAATGGAAAGCTCGCTTTGATGGCGCTGATAGCCGGTTTGATGACATGATTGCCCTGGTTCGGGAGAAGATCGACTCTCGGTTGGTTCCTCTTTCCAGTGATCCGACCGTTCCGCTTCTCGAGCCTTGCTCGCTTGAGGAGGAGGCCGCTTTGATCGGAGTTCTTGATCCGGCCGGATCTAATGAGGACGTTCCCGGGATCGCGGACCTTGCCGTGGTTAAGGCGTTTGGCCCAGAGTCTTGATCTTCGTTTTTTGTTTTCTAGATTTTTGCTTTTGTTTTGTCTTCTTTTTTTTTTGAATCCTTGTATTGCCTGGCTTTGCTTGTGGGCCGAATGAGCCTTTTTGCTTCTGAGATTAATGAAAAGGTTTTGAACCGTTTACGAGGCTTTTTCTTTTCCTGCTTAGCGTTTCTTGTTTGACGAAGGATGCCAGGCCCAACCTCCGAACGAGATAGGCGACTGGTCCGCTTGCCCAGAGGCGATATTGATATTGGCTCAAGAGGCGATGTTATGTATAGCTTGCCAAGAGGCGTTTGCCGAGGGGCGTTTATGTTGTTTAGCTTGCCGAGAGGCGTTTGCTTTGTTTGTCGCTTGCCAAGAGGCGTTTGCGTTGTTTGTCGCTTGCCAAGAGGCGTTTGCGTTGTTTGTCGCTTGCCAAGAGGCTTTTGCATTGTATAACTTGCCAAGAGGCGTTTGCGTTGTATAGCTTGCCAAGAGGCGTTGCTGAGTTGGAGCATTTTTCCGGACACTCGAACTTTTGGCCAGGTTGCGATGTTTTCCTGGGCTTGTGTTTTGGTGTCAAGGAGTTACATGTTTAAATTCCTCTCTCGACTAAACGCGTTTAGAATCTCGTATCGGAGCCGGTTTGATACTGCGTTCGGAGATGTTCATGACCAGCTTTCCATGTCAGGCGTTTTACTGGGTTTACGAGCTTATTTCGCGGTTTACACCTCGCACTATTTGCCTATGCGAAATGCTCCTAAAGATAAGCTTAAAAGAACATCGTCTGCGACGCTCCCTGCAGGATCGCGGGATGTCAGGTCACGTCGTTCGGATGTTGTCCTGAATTTTATATTGCGCGCTAAGTTTATCCACTGTGGGATGTTAAAGAACCATGGTTAAGTCACCCTGTTGTGATCAGCAACGGGCGGTTGATACGTATGCCAAGAGGCGATGTGTGCCGAGAGGCGATGTGTGCCGAGAGGCGATTTCTCGAACAAAGAAGTCTCGTTGTGGCCAGCAACGGATGATCTCGTCCGAGAATATGGGATTTAAGGTTTCATGTTTTGACCTTTTTACCCCTTTTTGCGAGAATTTCTTTGGGAGTATGTATATACGGACCCACTCCCCCCTTTTTTTTTTGAGGGAACAACTGAACTCGTTTTTTAGGCGAGCTGCCTACGTACCCTTTGTGAGAAGGGCTCAAGTCACCCGTAGTTCTAGTTTTTTTTGGTGTGCGCCTCTGCTTTATAGAATACGGAATTGACCGTTTCGTACTAAGCGATCTTGGATGTCTTCTTCTCGGCGGTTGCCGGTCCTTGCCCGTCTTTGTCTTATGTGGGTTCGAGCTCCGTTCTCTCGAACTGATCCATTCTGCTCGTTTTATTTCCGCCCTTCGTGTCTTCTTCTTCTTTCTTCCGTTTCGGGTATTCTCTTTGCGGGACCGTCGGGTTTCAGAGTTTGTGTTCTGCGAGGAAACAAATCCGGGCTTCTTTTTGGTTTCCCCAGACAGTCTTGATTCCGTTGGGGGTCGAAACTTCAGACAAAGATGGTAAGTTGACGGGATTGCTCGCATCGAGTTGATCCACGGGTCCCCATGATGACGTTGTAGATTGCGGGGTGATTAGCCACCGCGAAATTTACGACCTTCGTAATTCCGCCGACGTGGACCGAGAGTTGGATCGTCCCATCGGTCATAGTGACTTCTCCGGAAAATCCAGTGAGCGATCTGGGGTTTGACTTCACTTCTGATAGATCCACGTTCATTCTTCGGAGCGTCTCCCGGAATATGTCGTCTACCGAGCTTCTGGTGTCGATTAGTACCCTTGATACGTCGTAGTCGTTGATGTCAAGTTCTATGACCAGGGGATCGTCGTGGGGCTGATCGAGCCCTTCGGCGTCGTCTTCGGTGAAGGCGATCCGGTCATCATTCCCGGCCGTCGTGGTTCTCGGGGTTCTCGGGTTTGACTCCTTGTCTCCTCTCCTGAGGAAAGCTTTTATCGAGGCCACCGTGTCTTTGCAGTATTGGGATCCCCCGATGATCATGTGGATCCTTCTCCGGTTCCCGGCTTGGTCGTCTCCGTTCGGCCTTCTCCCTCGTTTGGGTGCTTCTTCCGGAGGCTTCTCGGGATACTCCTGGTTAAGTCTATCTGCCTGGACTTCGGTATCTTCTTCGGGTAATCCGAGACTCTCTAGGGTTATATCTTTTCCGAGTTCTCCGGCTAGCAGCTTAGCTGCGAGTCTTCTCCCAATTGTACTGCAGTGTTCGGTTGAGTGTCCCCTGGCTCGGTGGTAAGTGCAGTAAGCATTCTCGTCGTAGCCCATCCGAGCCCAGGTGGGCGTTGATACTCTGCCGCGTCCATCGAACGGGTATCTCCTGTTTATCTGGTAGTTATGTGCTCCGCTTGCTTTGGGCTCGTCGTCTCTGCCACCGCGTTTGCTTCTTCTTTCCGTCGGGATATTCGCGGGCTGCGCCGGGCTTTTAGACATTTTCTGCGGCTGGTGCCTTTTGGCCAGGGCTTTCATGTCATCTTCGTGAATTACGAAGTTCGAGGCGCGGTGGAGAGCGTCTTGAATGGTGACCTGTGGGTTGATAGTGATCTCCTTTCGGAAGCTGGAGGCGTACCACAAAGACTTCCTTAGGGCGTTTATTGCGGCGTTATCGCTTAGACCATCGATCTTTGACACGATTACTTTGAACCTCTCGATAAACTCTCTAAGGCTCTCTTCGGGTCCTTGTGACAACGAGTAAAGGTCTGCGTCAGATGTTGAGCGGCTTATGAAAAGCGAATAATGCTTTAAGAAGGCCGCGGATAACTGATCGAAATTGTCGATCGAGTCTCTCTCCAACCGCGAGAACCACGATAAGGCTGCTCCTTTCAAGTGTTCGACGAACAAGAGGCAGAAACCAGCGTCTTTTTCCTCGGGCTTGAATTTAGTCCGACTTGTTGCGATGTGGAAGGTCGTCATGTGTGCTTTCGGATCCGTCGTTCCCTCGTAGAACGGGATTTTGAGTTTGTCGGGGTCGGAGAGTCTCATGCTCGTGATTCTTGATGTGAAAGGAATCTTCTGTGTTTCCTCCAAAACTCGGTCGATCTCGGGAGCCGCACTGGTCGCTTTGTGGACTTGAGATCTCATTTCTCTTATTTGGCTCGCCGTTAGCTCCATTTGGGCGCGTAGCTCGTCTATTTCGCTTTTTCGGCTAGCGGATCGATTCCTCCGGCCGGTTCTCTCTTGCTCGTCTGCTCTTATCTGCTGGTTTACCAAGAGGATATTTTCTTCTTCTTCAGTGAGGTTTCTTTCTTCTTCGTCCATTTCCTCTTCGTCGCGACCGCTAGCCCCGAGTGCGACTTCTTCGTCGGTCGTCGTCGAGACGGGTTGCTCGGTTGTTTGTCTTGTCATGCTCTTCCGCTGTAACGACGGTGGTGCCGATAGTTCCGCTCTTGTCCCGACGGGAGTTTGCTCTCCGGGATTCTGTCCTTCGAGGATGCTTGTTAGCGGTGAAAAGCGGAGGCGTCTTCTCGGTTGAGAACTTTGCGCCAGTTCTCGGATGGCCGTTATTTCTTGTGCTGTCGTTCTTGCTTGTATATTTTGTCGTTCTGCTAATCCCGCTATCATGTTTCTCAGGTCTCCGATCGCCGTGATATCTCCGGCTAGGTCGGTTGGGCCGGAGCGGGCCGCTTCTGTTATGATGGGTCCTCCGTGGGCATCCCGAACCGGGGTTGTGGAGCGATGACGGCTCCGGTGGGCGGCTGCCCCAGTCACAGATGTTCCTGCGGCGGTCGTGCCGCTCTTGCCGCTCCTCCGTCGGTTGATTGCTGAGATCGTCGGTTCTTCCTCCGGCAGTCATAGTCTCCTGCTGTTCTTGAATAAAGAATATTTCGATATCCCCACAGACGGCGCCAAACTGTGAGAGCCGAAACTCACATTGTCGAAATTTATATTTCGCGGGGCTCGGAAAGTTCTATTAAACAAGAACCAAAGGGCAAAAAGTAAAAAGATGAGAAATATGATTTTATTAATAATTCTCTAAGTACAAAAATATTCGAGAAAGCTTATTGTCTTATATCTCGAAAGCTCTTGCACTTGAGTTGGGATGATCTAAAAGTGAATACAAGGGGGTCTATTTATATGAGAGAGTCTGGGGTCTCAAAGACTAATCTAGGCAATGTGGGACGTTGTAAAAATCCCTTTCCCAGCCTCCAATAGCATGATGGGCCACCAACCTGTCGCCTCTCTTCCGTCACGGCCCGTTCGTCTTGTTTTGGCCCAGCTTGTCTTTTTAATCTTCTGGTCCGATCTTCTTTGGCTAAGGTCTTAACTCCGGTTTATTTTAAGTAAACTCCTTGATGTTTTTCCATGTTCTAAACAGCGTGAAGTCCGTCTTCAAATGGCGCGATGTTTCGGGAACTAATGGGCTGAGGCCCATTAGTCGGGAAATGGCTTCCGGGGCCGGTCCGAGAGGGTGAGGTCCGGTCGTAGCCCATGTCTCGGCTTGATGAATGTGCCGTACCGGGAAGATATGCAGAGATTCGTCTTGAGAGGCTATTAGAGGGTTCAGTTCATCCGTCGGACCGGACGCCAAGAGCTTGGCCCGACGGGCATTTGGTCGGAGCAATTTGATCAGCTCGTGGACGGGTTTAGGATTAGTGAGACCTATACCATAACAAGCCTATATCAGATTATCCATCAAAATTGTGAGAGTGAAGAGACGATGAAATGATACATAGATCCAATAAAAAGAAAATGAAGTATCACTTAGGAGCGTTGATGGTCATATGAATTGCTGTCGATTTGTCGAGCACCTATAAGCTCTCTCTATTTCACTAACCTTTCTGTTTCTCTTCAACTGTACCAACCTCCAATCCCTAGATCTATCCGACTGTGAATCACTTAAACACCCGCAGACCAGCCAACACGGGGAGATGACCGGAACGAAACAGAGCTCGAGCGGGTTGCCGGATGCTAGCGAGGAGGGAGGCGACGTCTGAGCTTCATGGACATGAGGAGGGAGGCGACGACAACCTTCACGGAACCCAATCCCTAGAGACCATTGCCGTACATGGCTACACCTTCGACGGCTACACCTTCAGAGAGTAGTGAAATCAGGCACAGAAATAGTGAAACAAAATCATTAAACAAATCATGAAACTAAATTGAAACCCCTAATTGAAACGATAAGCCTAATAAATTTGCCCCAAATTGAAACGAACCCCTATGAATTTCACAAACCCTTATCTCGAAAATCTTTTTGTAAACTCCTAATAATAGTTTCTAAACCTTAAATATAAATGAAATTGAGCAGTCAGAGACAAAACAAACCTTCAATCGAAAACTTTGACTTCAGCTACTGAGGAATCAAGTTCTGACGATACACTTTGCGGACAGATCGATGTCTAGTTGAAGAAAATAGACGATAAGAGCTGTGACATTAGAAGATTAGCTTCAGAAATCAAAGTTTGATCGAAATCAGAAACTGAAACTTGCAGGAAAGAGAGGAAACTAAGTGAACTGAGAGGGATATAGTGAAAAATTCACCAAGTGTTAATTAGCGGGCCTTTTTTTTGTTTTCCCGCTATCAACTTAGATAGCGTTTTAAAAAGGTAATGCTATGTATTATACGTGTCACCATTTATTTTTTGTACGACTATCTATTCGTAGCGTTTACAAATTCCAAAACGCTGTGAAAAACTTAAAGATAGCAAAACATCAACAAACGCTATAAGGCACTGCGATCTATACCTCAATTTCCTGTAGTGGGAGAGTTGTGTACCTCCTAATTGGTCCGTGTCTCACTGTGATTTTGCATAATGATTTGCATCCGTTTGTACTACTAAAAGAAACCGAAACACTTGAGCCACCAAATACCAACCTTGATACCTAGACCATAACGTGTTAGATATTCCCTTTGTGAGAATACACGCATTTGATAATGAATGTTAAATATTAATTTCTGCTTGATCATGAGACTTCACTTATTTACTACGGTTATGGAGAAGTACAATGATGTACGGTTTGATCTGAACTTTTCGAATGCAGTTTACGGGCAATTGATTTAGAGTATGGTCCTATAAGTTTTACGAGTTTCACACGTTTTTCAAACCTCTCCTCTTTGTAAGATCTCTAGTTTTGCTATGGGACAAGCAAAGGTCTTAGTTGGGGGAGTTGATATTATGTATTTTTAACATATTTTGATTTGTTTTTAGTATTCGGTTTGAGTTTTGATTTGCATCTTTCGTTAGTTTTTTGAGTCTTTTCTATTGTTTCGAGTCTTTTTACAGATTTTATGGAGTTCCGATGGAGTTTGGCGCTTACGGACATGTTCGAGTCGAGTTAATGTGGAAAAACACGAGAAAAGGACCAACTGAAGAGAACGGTCGTTCTTGGAGTAGAACGACCGTTCTTGCTCCCACCTACCCTGCCGACAAGATTGAAGAACGACTGTTCTCTCCAGGAACGGTCGTTCCCCGTCTCACCTACACCCACCTACTCTACCGACAAAAGAGCTCTCCAGAGAACGACCGTTCCCCGACTCACCAACACCCACCTACTTCGATCGACCACTCAGAATGACCGTTCCCCTACAGAACGGTCGTTCCCCGTCTCACCTACTCCCCTACACCTTGGCCTATATATTGGACTCACACTTGATGCTTCAAAACACACCATCTTCTTCTCTCAGTCTTCTCTTGCTTCTAAACATTGTTTCTCTTCTCCTTTAAGCTTTAAATAATATTTATGCTTTGATCAAGTTCTTATTAGTTTCTTTTCATCTTTTGTTATCTTTAAGCTTTGAATATTTATGCTTTGATCAAGTTCTTATTAGTTTCTTTTCAGCTTTTATTATCTATGCAAGTTTTTATGATGAACTTTATAATCTCTTTGTTTTCTTCTTCTTTAATTATGTCTGAGTAGATCTCTTAGTTAGGTTAAGGTTTTTCAAAGGAATTCATGAGCTTTAGGGTTAAACACAAATAGGCTATTCAAATCTTTGTCTTCACCCTTGTTGTTCTTAATGCTTGGATCGAATTGATCACTTGATTTTATTATATTGGGTTTAACTTAGACAGCGAGAGTTGTTAGGTTGCTAGAAGAAACTTGGGTGAGCAATTTATTCATTACCTGTGAGAGTAGATGTATTGGAGAATTGTGAACAAATCAAACCTATCCTTAATGCTTGTCTGCGATTTCTAAAACCAACGAGAGTTTGGATTTTAGGTTGTTAGATAAAGCTATTGATGCCACGAGAGTGGATTGATATTATCTTTATGTTTGAGTTCTAGACTTGTGCTTAAATCATTGCCTGAATAGTTGTTTGATCCTTTGCTCTGAATCTCCTGCGAAATTCCTTGACCTAACGCTTGTTTAATATTATTTTTACAACCAATTTTGCTTTTATTACTTGCTAGTTACGAAACCAAACCCTAATTGAATTGTCTTAGCTTTTTATTTAGCTCATTAGATCAAAGTGTGAACTTAGTCTTCGTGGGATCGACCCCTAAGTACTACTTCGTTTGCTGTGCACTTGCAGTAGGAAATATGGTTTAAAACTCGTGTATCAATGCACAGGGGTACGACACACCTTGGACCAATGTCCCTTAGTGTCGCATCTGAAACAAGCATCCTCTCGCTTCTGGGAGGTACTTCCTTGGATTTCTTTTCCCTTTGAAGTTTGTTCAGAGCGATTCCATTGGAAAGACTTTCTGTTATATAGGTTGTATCTCCCACGTCCCCGATTGTTTCTACCGCCCCGACCTCGGAAAGATTTGTTTTCTCTCACCGGTTTCTTAATATTCAATGCGTTCGCTTCAGGGAACGCTTTGGATCCGGTAGGTCGAGTCATGTGATTCTTTATGAGGAGCTCGTTATTCTTTTCGGCAATGAGAAGTGCCACAATTAAAACCGAAAATTTGGTATATCCCCTCAACCTATACTGCTGTTGCAGTGTGATGTGATTTTTGTGGAATGTGGTGTAGGTCTTCTCAAGCATTTGATATTCCGTTATGCTCTCACCACAATATCTCAGCTTGGTCACAATTCCTAACACAGTGGAATTGTAATTCATCACTTTGTCGAAGTCCTGGAACCTCAGACTTTGCCACTCATCCCGAGCAAGTGGAAGTGTTATATCTTTTTGATGATCAAAACGATCTTTCAGAGACTTTCAAAGCTCTTTGGGATCCCTCATGTTTGCATAGTCATATATAATACTTTCATCAAGGTGTCTCCTAAGGAAGATCACCGATTTTGCCATTTCTTGGGCCGTTGAAGTATTTTTCTCTTTGATGGTTTCCGTTAAACCTTGAGATTCCAAATGAAGTTTGACATTGGTGGTCTAAGAGATGTAATTAGCACCAGTGATGTCTAGAGCCGGAAATTGGAGCTTCTCCATGTTTGCCATTTGATTTCTAAAACGAAATTATAAATTTTATTAGTGTGGTAACAATAACTCATTTAAAATGAGCCGTTTACATAAATAATACAAGCGATTACAAATAAAAAGGATGCATAAAAAAGTAAAACAACATTTGTGGCAAAATCTGCCGAATTAAAATCTTCGACGCAAAGACCATAAATCGATGCAGAAATTACAATCGCAGAGAAAATTAAAAGCAAACGAATCATCATTCTTACAAAGTAAAATCTAAAGAAAATTGTTTGAAAGATGTTTGGGAGTAGAAGAAATTGTTGAGTGAAATGAATGAATGAGAGATGAATGTATTTATAGATTGAAAAACACTGTTCATAACCGTTTGAAAAGGGTAAAAATTTTGAAATTTTTTTCTTTGTGACCGTTGGTGAAAGAGGGATTTAGAAATAATTAAAATCGATCAGAATAAAATTTCAATAAGCAATCAATTAAATTTACAAATTTTTTGACATAAACGGATATATAATCATAATACTATGGTAACAAAGTTAGCCACATTTGAACAATAAATAAATTTTACGGCGGCATAGCCGTCCATTGTAATATAGTATATATATATATAAAAATAAATTTTACGGCGGCATAGCCGACCATTGTAATATTAACAGTAAATAAATAATTACGGTGCTTTTAGCAGCCATGATATAGTGTAGGTAAATTAAATAACGAGGTGACAAACCGCCCACAGTAATATTAAATATATGGTGGTGCGTTTAAACAAACACTACAAAATAAAATTATACAGGCGGATGTTCCGACCATTATAATATAGTATATATATTAAATATATAAATAGCCGTATCATAGAGTGATCGTGCTGATAACGTGTTATAATAATAAAAAAGGAGAAATTTTATGCCCGCAGAGTTTTGGAACACCGAGAAATAAAAGGAGAAGCGAGAGAGAGAATAAGTTTGTACTAAGAAGTTTGTGAAGAGTTGTGTTTATGAACGAACGAAACGTTCGTTTACATAGAAGATAAAAAGCGAGTTACTATACATGAATAGTAATAGTGGGCTCCACATGATAATTTTCTTCTTCCGTCTATCGACGTTTTCTCCCTTTCTCCTTGCTATAATTGACTTTTCATAACATTTTCTTCTTTTTTAGCTACATATTATTTAATTATTTTTTACTTTCTATCTCTATTTCTTTCTCTCTCTCACACACTCTCCTTTTTCTCTATTCTTCTCTCTCTCTTACACGTACTTTTATCTTTTAAAACCCAAATTTTTTTTCTCTCTCTCTCTTCATATTATAGTATGGATACAATCACATTTATATCGCTGGACGATAGGACGTGGATGATAGGACGTGAACTTGGATATTATAGTATGGATACAATCACAATTATATCGCTGCACGATAGGATGTGGATAATCGTGGATATTATAGTATCGATACAATCACAATTGTGTCCATGCCGTCATTTCCAACATACCTTAACTGATAATCGTGGATATTATAATATGGATACGATATCAGAAGATGTCCACACCATCAAGTATTCGCCACCATGTCCATGCCATCAAAGTCTTCGCCGTCATTTCCACGCCACCAAGTCTTCGCTGCCTATCCACGCCACCAAGTCTTCGTCACCGTGTCCACACTACCATATCTTCGTCAGCATGTCTTTGCCATCATGTCCACGCCACTATATACACAGTATCGTGTTTAGGCCATCACAATCTACTTACATGTTTCTTAAGGATTTAGGGATCTGAATGAAAGATTAAGAGTACGATAGAGGAATTTGAATTTTCTGAGATCTGGATAAATTGTTACTCACCAAGATTTGAATTGTTTGTGGACGAAGAGGCTTCCACCATGTCCACGAGATAATGTCCATGAAAGTCTATATATCGTGATCATATCCACATGGTCGAACATCAGCGATCTCCACGTCAGGTTTAATGAATGCTGAAAGTACTATTTTGCCTTATTTTTCTTCATAAAGCCACGACCTCTGCTAACCCTAATCCGCCGTCGTCCATGTTTTTTTTCATGATTTTCATGTTTTTTTGTTGTTTTATGTGTAGAGTTTAATAATTATATAAAGTTGATATGGATTATAATTCAAATTGAAAAAATTATAATTATGTGCTCTTTAGATCCACAAAAATAAATCTTCCTTGTAGGAGAAGGGGATAGAGAGAGAGATATAAAATAAATTTTCATTGGAGGAGAATAAGAGGAAGTGAGAGAGAAAAAGAAAGAGAAAATAGAGAGAGAGATGGAGGAAAAAGAAAAAGCACCGATTTTGTGTTTCATCAAAGAGAAAGATAGGGAGAAAGAGAGAGAGGGCAAAAAAGACATTTCTAACTCATGGATTTCAGCAAAAGAGAGGGCAACGTAAATTTTCATTGGAGGAGAATAAGAGAAAGTGAGAGAGAAAAAGAAAGAGAAAATAGAGAGTGAGATGGAGGAAAAAGAAAAGCACCGATTTTGTGTTTCATCAAAGAGAAAGATAGGGAGAAAGAGAGAGAGGGCAAAAAAGACATTTCTAACTCATGGATTTCAGCAAAAGAGAGGGCAAAGTAACTTAGTGTCACAAAGTACCTAAAGATGATATTCAAGATTCAGAAAATACCCAGGAGTGTAATTATCTCAATAAAAAATGCAATTTGAGAGAGATATTTATCTATGATTATTTGGTACATTTAAAAAGTTAAAAATATGAAAATTTTTAGTGAAAATGAAATTTCAATAATTGAATGGAGGATTGATTAGACTTTAGCTTTTTTAGCAGAGATTTTTTGTTGTAGTTATGTTAGCTATAGGCTATAGCTGTAAATTTTTGGCTGTTAATATTTTTTAGAAAAAATACAAGGTAAATTATAAGATGTGTGTAATATATATAAAATAATTAATTTTCTATTAATAGAAAATGTTTTGTATTAGTAAGCAAAAAGATTATCAAAGCTATTTCTTATTAGAATTAGTAATTTTCTTAAAAAATTATTGAATAAAAATAACTTATTGATTTCTCAAGAAGAAAATGATTATGAGCGATGAAAGTAAAGATTTTAGATATTTTGTTTGTATAAAAGCTGAGAGTTTTGGAAGATGAATTGTTCTTATCTTGAAATTAGTGCTAGAGTTTTGGTTTGTATCACAATTATTTCAAATTTGTCTCTTACTTTATTCCTATTTATTTTTAGTTGATGATTTATATTTTCACATTTACCCAATATTATTAATGATTTGTTTGCTCTATAGTTTATACAGCACAAAAAAAGAATGTAGGACTTTTGCTGATATACATAAAAGAAGAGTTTTTTTATTTTTACATTATGATTGGTAAAAACTGATATATCTTTTCGGTATGAAAAATAAAACTAAAGCATTATTGGTTGAATATTGATGTTTTAAAGATAAATAATGTTGTAGGAGTGAAACCTATGTCTGATTCCAGCTAGCTTTTTTAGAAATGGAAAGTTAGTGAATAATAAATCAAATCGAATTTAAAATGAGGTAGAAGAATCCTAACAACATATTGTTGTGGATCGATCCATCCTATCCTAACTTGCTAGATCCATGCTTTATGGAGTAATCATGAGACATTTAGTGGATTTGGATACTAGGATAATATTTATAGGACGACATTGGAAGTATGACTGGAGCCCTAAGATGCTGTAAAAGTCTATCACCTCTGCATGCGGAGTTGGATGGTCTCCTCTGGCCATGTCCAACCTTAGCAAAAGAAGAAGAATTTTAGTTAGATTCAGGACGGATTGCTTGAATTTGTTGTTGATGATTAGGGATCCTGAAGACTAGCTTACCTTCAGGATGGAATTAGATGTCTTTCAATTTTTGATATACCAATTTGTGGATTTTTAGCTTCAGCTTAATTTCTTGAAATCTAAATATCCAAACTGTCGAACTGCCTCCTAGCTTGACTACTATGTCACTCTCTCGCCCAGCTGACCCAATTGTCGAACACTCTATTCACCTGATCCAACTGTTAAACACTTTATCCAGCTGATCCAACTGTCAAACAATTCGTCCAGCTGGCCCGAGCTGCCGGTCTCAGCCATTCAGCTCATTTCAGCTCAATTTACTCCTTGTACCTCTTTACTTTTGCCAAATCTTCTTTTTACCCGATTTAGCCCATCTTTGGACAATGTAATGCATATATCTCTATCTTTTTGATCATCCGCCCAAATACTTGCCCCATGGTCCATCCCGCAGTTCCTAACAATGATCGAGGACATTACAAGATTTCCCTTTAATATGCTTTTGGAGACCGAAAGGAAGGTGGGAATTAAGATGGAAGTGAAAGAAAAGTTTGAACATGGTTTATCCTTTGTCTTGCAAGTTGGGGCATCATACTGTGAGTTCCTTGCATGGTACTGGTGGAACTGAACCTAAGTTCGTCCCAACATAGATTAAGGTTACAAGTTCAATGGTGCCTGCAGTAGAAGTCATATTGGTGCTTGTTAAGGCACATGTGGGAGGTTTTCGTGCTGTTCTTTAAACTGTTAGGTAATGCAGACGAGCCACTTCTGATCAAACTCGGCGATTGTTTGTGACAATGTTGTTTGTTCACTGGTCATTTTGGCGATCTGTTGAGTAACAATCGCATTGACCTTGTTGATTTTTTCATTATGTTCTGAGGTAAGCATTTTTGTTTTTCACGAAATTTGGAGATGACTTCTTGAACGCTCTAACCTAAGGTCATTGTTTCTTCGGTGTTGAAGTTTAGATTACCCAGCCCTCTTCTTCTAGCTCCGAGTTGATGTAGCAGAATTTATAATTATTAAAATTTGTAAATAGGAGTAACTTGATAACCGAGATCATCTAAGAACACAATAAAATATGAATGAATTTTTGGACAAATATTCGAGAGTTTGAACCAACGAAGAGATACGCGAAGTGATGCTGTAAACAAGAGAAAACTTAGAGCAATTTTTTTTTTAATATTGATGAATTTGTAGTCTTTTTACAAAAAAAAAATGTATGAGAGAAATTTAGTAGAGAATTGTGTTGAGTCCATATGTAGAGAATGTTATATCTTGGTCTTTTCCGGTCATCTTATTTTTATAATTCGAAATCATATTTAACATCTTCATTTACTTTTGATTTTATAATTATTAGCACTTACTTTAGTAAATTTGGTTCTTACGAATCAAAATAATTTGGCTCCGAATGGTAACACCCACACCGCACCGCA
Organism: Isatis tinctoria; assembly: GCA_010577795.1. NCBI lineage: Eukaryota > Viridiplantae > Streptophyta > Magnoliopsida > Brassicales > Brassicaceae > Isatis > Isatis tinctoria. The sequence continues at coordinate 25,811,271 of CM021244.1, read as the reverse complement.
GATGTTGATTAGGAGATCTGGTCCTTTGTTAGGATGAATAGTTTGGAGGTTTGGAAACTCTTTGAATAATGAAATAGATGCTCCGAGAAGAAAACAAATGAGAGTCAAGGTCGCTTTTTACTGTTCAATTTACAAGTGGAAATATGAAGATTCTTTAGATGATTCCGAGGTGAATAGGTCACTATGTCGATCTGTTCTTCTAGGAATCTTCTGTTTCTCTCTTCTCCTACTCCAAAAACTCTGCTCTATACGAGCGCTTAATGCCCGTACTTATACTACAGGAAAAAACCTCTTTTCTCGTGAGATAGAGGCATGCACTTAGAACCTAGATGCTCCTCTTTTATCCAACGGTCACTTTGGGATCTCCCATTTTTGCCGAAAGCATATATCACATCAATCGACATCAGACTGACCTTCATCTTTCTCTGAGACACGCTATGTCGGCTATCTTGAGTGAGGTCGGTCATTCTCTTCTTCCTTGGGCCCTGGCCCTTTAATCGATCTCTACATATACCATGCATTTATACATTTTTATTACTGTTAGAACCGCATTACAGTTGTACAGCTTGTTCCATACCGTTCAATCCGCTGTTACTATTGGAACCCAAACTATTCTTTTGAATAAACTGTTAACACATTTCAAACATTAACAACTGACATGACTTAATAAGTGTAACCTTATCATTTACGTGTGAATCCAAACTGACATTTTGACTTCACCTCGTTTTTATCGACTTGGATATTTTTCACTTCTCCCGATGATAGTTTACTAGACCCTAATTATTGAACATAAATTTACATCTTAACACATGTATTTTAATGATGATGCCCTCGTGACGTATTTAGTAATTCCTTGTCGCATCATGATATATTATTTTATTTTGTTGAACAAAATTCGTATATGATATTCCTCCGTCAATAGATTTTCTTTTGTTTTTCTTTTGCGAAAGATATTCCTCCGTCAATACATATATGTTCTGCTCCACTGTTTCATCTTTTCAACAATCAAATTATACACGTGATAAAATAGAATGTAATGGTTCTATCTAATGTAACTGTAACGACCCCTTTTTCCCAACCACCCCACCTCCTTTCTTTTAGTTTTATAAGTTTATCTTCCCCCACCCCTTTAATCACCAATCCACCGTGAGAAGAGAGAGAGAGAGAGAGAGAGGGGGAGAGAGAGAGAAGGAAGAAGAGGAAGAAGAAGAGGAGGAGTTGCTCGTCCGACCGCCGTCGTCCGACTCAGGTAACCGGAGAAGCTTTTCAGATCAGTTTTCTTATTGGCCGTTCAGTAAAACGCCCATAACTTTCTAACCGTTTCGAATCTCGTAAATCTGAGGCCACCACCGGATTCATCTCGACGAGACGAGTCCGAAGACACCAAGATCGTGCCGAACCGCCGCCGGACGCGCCCGCAATCGCCGTTGGAAGCTCTGTGCGTGTTGTCCACGCGCCGCCGTTGACCGTCGCCGCCGTTGACCGCCGCCGCCATTGACTCGGTGACTCGCTCGAGTTGACTCAGTGACTCACTGGGTTGACTCGGTTGGGTTAACGGGTCGGGTTATCGGGTCGGGTTATCGGATCGGGTTGGGTGACCGGGTCGGGTCGGGTCCGGTTGACCGTTGACTGGTTTGACCATTGACCGTTGACCGTTGACCGTTGACTTTGACCGTTTTGACCTGTTAACCGTTTTTCGCCGTTCGAAAGCCGTTCTGACTCGAAATTTCGTCCTGATTTCAGATTCAACGTCCGTTTTAGCATCTGGAGTGCCGAGAAAGCAGATATACTCCATTTTGGCTAAGGTGAGGGCTTTCCGCAGAATAACGTATTTTTCATCGAAAAGCGCCGTAGATAGGATTAGTACTAAATGTGTTCCGTTTCTATGCTAGAGTCTTTTTAGGATTGTTTGTAAATCGAACTTAGGATTAATAGATGATTCAACTCACTGTTTGTGCATTAAACTGTTAATTGATTCTTTTAAACCTGCTAGAACTAGGTTAGTCGAATATGTGAGTCGTTAGGGATTGCGGGGGTACAGAGTCGTGACTTCTGTACTTGCGTCGCGTGTTGTTTGAGGCGGGGTACAACAATTGCGTCGATCGGTTGTTGGTACCTCAGGCAGGTCGATAAATCGTCTACGGGCGGTGTGTTGGGCACTATCCCATCAGACTGGCCACGAGTTCTGGCTGTAGGACCCCGTTGATTGTTCTTTGGGTACTTTAGGTACCGTGATTGTGCATGTTTAGTCTATTTCCTATGTATGGCGTGCTATGGTCAGATTTACGTTTTCTGTGATTAGCACCCCATACCTCACTGAGTGACTCCCTGTTACTCACCCCTCCTTATTCCCTTTCCAGTTTTTTCAGGTGAGACGGACAAGTATTTTACACTTTGACGATACGGTGCTTCTTTGGGATTTTTTACGTTTTCTCCGTATTTTATCATGTACATATAGCATCGAGGTAGTTGGGATATGAGACATTGTATAGTGGGGTATTTGACGAATGTGATGTGGTTAGTGGCACGCCGTTCTCGGGTGTCGAGGGGACGGGTGTTACATTTTGGTATCAGAGCCTAGGTTAGCGTCGTCCCGGTTCTGACCCGGGAGACGGGTAGTAGGAAGCATGATTGCATATTCGGTTTTAAACGGTTTAAAAAAAAAAAAAAAAAAATTCCCGGGTATTTAAAAAAAAAAAAAAAAAAAAAAAACAAAGGAGCACCCATTCTGTCAAGTATTAATCTATTCTAAGTTTGTCTCAATTCAGCCTCAGTTTAAACAGGTTTTCAGTTGCCATCAAGGAAGGTCATTGTTTCGCGCCGGATTGTCAGCCCGTTGTTCAGCAGGTTATGCCCAAAGAGACCAGTGTTCAGCAGATTAATCTGGATGTCGTCAGTCAGACCGCTCAAGAGACCGTTAGATAAGTTTCTCAGGAGTTCATGCAGCAGTTGCATAAAAGGCCGCTCGGATAGCAACGCAGGAAGCTGATCTGATAATTGTACCACTGATTGATCACCAGTTCACCCTTCAAGCAGAGTAAACATCCGCCACCGTCTCACCGTCACCACCGTATGCACCATCAGTTAAGGCTCAGGGAGCAGAGCCGCCGCCAGTATCCGGCAGAGACAGAGAGGGACTCACGTAAAGAAAGCTAATGTTAAAGATGCAGGACAACAGTTTGGATCAGATTGGAAAGACAGTGGATACTGTCACCGCAGACAATTAAAGAAAGAAGCTAAATCGTAACTTGGAGCATAATAAGTGTACCACAGAGTTGTAACTGGTTTTGACTACTTAATTATGATGGATGACGCCCTTCTCTGGGAAGAAGGACTTGTTGAGAGTAGTCGTGACTGCTATGAGTTAACCTATAATCACTCTAGAGGGAGTTCAACACGACGTTCCTTCCTCGTGAAGCCAGGCACAGGAATGCCAAAGCTTTTAAGCCCTCTCCTCGAGGCACTAGGAATATCAGGGAGTACGAGTAAGTGTTTTGTCGTCTTTGGAGATTTTCTTGGAGTTTCATAGCCAATAAGGACTTGATCAGGAGGTTCCTGAATGGTCAGCGAGTGCAAATTTATAAGCGTTGTGTCATACGACACTTCACCGGCCTGAATAGTATCTTTTTGAGAAGACTTTTGTTCGTGAGGCAGAGATGGAGGAAAATCAATATTTCTTCAAGGTGGCTTAGTCAAGCTTGATAAGAATTATTTAGGATATAACAATGTGTTGCAGCTGTCGGGATATCCACCGTGTTGTTTTCGTTATTACCATCAGCATGTTGGGAGAGCGTGTTCAGTGTTTTCATGCCGATGGTTGGATTATGTCATAAGTTACTACCAGTCTATGTTAGTGGATGCGTCGTTTGTCAGTTATATTGCAGCACCAGCAGTTAGACCGAATTGTTCAGTTGTGGTTAGCATGTTATCTTTCAAGGATTGTTCACTGTGAGTTGAGGGTTTTTTCTGCCACCACCCAAGCGCCAAACTATTGTCGCGAGTATTGTTATTGGGGACCACGAGATAGTTGAGACTGTTCTTTTTGACGTTGTGGGTTTGAGATTGTGGAGTTGAGTTTGTGGTTCGTGTATGTCGTTTATGTGGAAACCATTGATTTAGTACTTGTGTTGGTCGATTGTCGCTTGGGGTGGGCAGCTTATACCCGATTGGTTATTGGAGCTACTTATAGTTTTGTATGTCAGGCCTAGTCGAGTATTAATCACCCAAGATGCGTTCGAGCCGAAGAGTGGACAGAGTTAGGCAGTCGAATTAAACAGTGAGCTTGAAGCATTCATCAAGTGGTATTTATTGTACTCAATAGAGTTGAACTTATCAGAGACTTAGCAGTGTTGGAGCTAAAACCATTATGATGTGACTTTAAGGATGGGTCGGTTACGCTGGCATTGAGTATAGTTTGGAACGAGGGTGCATATCCCAGGAGCCGGAAGGGTTATTATTTCTCAGGATATTCAAAACAACATGAGAAGTCTTCGTTAAATTTGTGTTGCATTCAGGAAGATCGTTATAAGGTCAGCGTCGTTTTCACCAACAGTCGCAAAGTAAAAAGAATCTACAATTAGCCAACCAGTGGCGGTTCCAGGGAGTCAAGAAACAAAAGTTTAGGAGAAGTGACTCGATGGTAAGAGTCTGTTGAGGGAAGACGAATTATGTGAGACGAGGACACAGGTGACAAAGGAGATTCTCCAGCAGGCGCATCATTCTCAGTTTTCCATTCATCCAAGAAGTTATAAGATGTATCAGGATATTAAGCGATATTATCACCGGACCGGTATGGAGAGGGATATGGCTACCTTTGTGACGTGTTGGCAGACTTGCCAGTTGGTTAAGGCAGAGCATCAGCTACCGAGTGGTTTACTGCAGAATCTTCCACTACCCGAGTGGAAAAGGGACATGGTGATATGGACTTCATCACCGGATTATCGAGGACAGTTGGCGGAAAGAATGCCAACTGGGTTATTGTTGATCGACTCACCAAGTCAGCTCACTTCTTAGCGATTAAGAAAACGGACGGAGCAGAGCAGCTAGCACAGAGATACATTGCTGAGATTGTGAGATCGCATGGGATACCAGTTAGTATAGTATCGGATCGTAATCTGAAATTCACATCGACGTTTTGCAAAGCTTTTCAGAGGGCATTGGGGACTAAGGTCCATATGAGTACGACTTATCATTCGTAGATAGATGGTCAGTCCGAGAGGACTATTCAGACACTCGAGGATATGTTCATGGCTTGTGTTCTGGACTGGGAAGGATGTTGGGTTAAGTACCTACCACTAGCGGAGTTTGCCTACAATAACAGTTTTCATTCGAGCATTGAGATGACACCGTATGAGGCTCTTTATGGTAGACCGTGCCATACCCCACTTCGTTGAACAGAGTTGGGAGAGCTCCGAGGTATAGCACCAGAATTTGTTCAGGAGACAGTTGAGCAAATGGAAATGCTCAAGAGACAGCTTAAGGAAACTCATGATCGCCAGAAGTGTGATACAGATAAGCGTCGGAGAGATATAGAGTTTGAGTTAGGCGACCTGGTATATTGTAAGATGAGGACATTTCAGGGAGGTTCCGAGACCCGGAAGCTGAAGAAGCTTAAACCGAGATATATGGGTATGTATCCTATCACTGAGCGGATTGGGGCAGTAGCATACCGCTTAGCACTATCAACAGAGTTGGCTGGGTTACACGATGTGTTTATGTGACAGTTCTGAGAGAAGTCGTTCAGGAGCCAGAGTTCATTCTACAGCAGCCACCTAGTGACACCAGGAGAGATTTGACTGCAGTTAGTCAGCCAGTGTCAGTCCTAGAGCGCCGAGATAGAGTTGATCAGGGGAAAGTGCTACCGATGGTCAGAGTTAGTTGGGAGAGAGATGGCATTCAGGAGGAGACTTGGGAGTTTGAGTTTCATATGAGATCCGATTATCCAAACCTGTTTAAGGTCGTCGAGCAGCCTGTTCATGACTTGAATTCGAGGACGAATTCCTCGTTATTGGGGAAGAATTGTAACGACCCCTTTTTCCCAACCACCCCACCTCCTTTCTTTTAGTTTTATAAGTTTATCTTCCCCCACCCCTTTAATCACCAATCCACCGTGAGAAAAGAGAGAGAGAGAGAGAGAGAGAGAGAGAAGAGAGAGAGAGAGACGGAGAGAGAGAGAGGGAGAGAGAGAGAAGGAAGAAGAGGAAGAAGAAGAGGAGGAGTTGCTCGTCCGACCGCCGTCGTCCGACTCAGGTAACCGGAGAAGCTTTTCAGATCAGTTTTCTTATTGGCCGTTCAGTAAAACGCCCATAACTTTCTAACCGTTTCGAATCTCGTAAATCTGAGGCCACCACCGGATTCATCTCGACGAGACGAGTCCGAAGACACCGAGATCGTGCCGAACCGCCGCCGGACGCGCCCGCAATCGCCGTTGGAAGCTCTGTGCGTGTTGTCCACGCGCCGCCGTTGACCGTCGCCGCCGTTGACCGCCGCCGCCATTGACTCGGTGACTCGCTCGAGTTGACTCAGTGACTCACTGGGTTGACTCGGTTGGGTTAACGGGTCGGGTTATCGGGTCGGGTTATCGGATCCGGGTTGGGTGACCGGGTCGGGTCGGGTCCGGTTGACCGTTGACTGGTTTGACCATTGACCGTTGACCGTTGACCGTTGACTTTGACCGTTTTGACCTGTTAACCGTTTTTCGCCGTTCGAAAGCCGTTCTGACTCGAAATTTCGTCCTGATTTCAGATTCAACGTCCGTTTTAGCATCTGGAGTGCCGAGAAAGCAGATATACTCCATTTTGGCTAAGGTGAGGGCTTTCCGCAGAATAACGTATTTTTCATCGAAAAGCGCCGTAGATAGGATTAGTACTAAATGTGTTCCGTTTCTATGCTAGAGTCTTTTTAGGATTGTTTGTAAATCGAACTTAGGATTAATAGATGATTCAACTCACTGTTTGTGCATTAAACTGTTAATTGATTCTTTTAAACCTGCTAGAACTAGGTTAGTCGACTATGTGAGTCGTTAGGGATTGCGGGGGTACAGAGTCGTGACTTCTGTACTTGCGTCGCGTGTTGTTTGAGGCGGGGTACAACAATTGCGTCGATCGGTTGTTGGTACCTCAGGCAGGTCGATAAATCGTCTACGGGCGGTGTGTTGGGCACTATCCCATCAGACTGGCCACGAGTTCTGGCCGTAGGACCCCGTTGATTGTTCTTTGGGTACTTTAGGTACCGTGATTGTGCATGTTTAGTCTATTTCCTATGTATGGCGTGCTATGGTCAGATTTACGTTTTCTGTGATTAGCACCCCATACCTCACTGAGTGACTCCCCTGTTACTCACCCCTCCTTATTCCCTTTCCAGTTTTTTCAGGTGAGACGGACAAGTATTTTACACTTTGACGATACGGTGCTTCTTTGGGATTTTTTACGTTTTCTCCGTATTTTATCATGTACATATAGCATCGAGGTAGTTGGGATATGAGACATTGTATAGTGGGGTATTTGACGAATGTGATGTGGTTAGTGGCACGCCGTTCTCGGGTGTCGAGGGGACGGGTGTTACAGTAACAGTAGCTTTATCTTCAAGTAGGTCGTCATATCAAATAGGGAGAGACAATATAGATTTCTCAAGTACTGTTTTTCAACTAGTTCCGACATAATCAAAATCGAAAAACATTGTCTTGATATGTACTATTATGGGGAACTATTGCTAATGAACAATGTCGTTGCTAGCAAGTATATAAGATCTTTCCATTATTCTAGTCATTCCAACACGTGTTTTCTGAATATTTCAAAAACATAATCATTATTTACATATTCTGCCGTTCCAATCAGAACTATATTAATTTTTTTTTTTTGAAAATGCACATTTTCTAGATTTTCCCGACTGTACGATACTTTTATATGTCAAACAGGATCAGCATGAAATGTAAATAAACCAAAAACAAAAGGTAGGAGTAAAAATTTTGTCAAAACGTAAGGCCATCTCTAATGGAGCACTTAAACATTATATTTGGTGTAAAATCCATTCTCACTATAATTCACACCAAAATACTATATTTGGTGTTTTGTGAATAGTGTCACACCAAATATAGTGAGATACTATTTACAATACCAAACATTAAAATATTATTAATTTTTGCTTTACAAAATTTATTTTTAGTTTCAATTATTTTTCCAATATATTAAACATACATTTCCAATATTATTATTCATATAATAATAAAAAATAGTATTTTAGTGTAAAATTTGGTGGTGTGGTTGGAAATGGAAAATAAAGTTTAACATTAAAACACCAAATTTGGTGTAATTTCAACACCAAATATAATGTTATGGTTGGAGTGCCTTAAGTAAAATGGGCAAAACGTATTTATTCATATATTTAACAAAATGAAACATAAAACAAGATCTTACTGCAATTTGCAACTTTCATTTGAGTAGTCAAAATTGTATCATATTCTATACTATTAAAACATCTATTCTATTAATTCAGGAATAATATATGAAATTGACCATCTTTCGACGTGTTATTTACAATATTTGTCACTGGAATTTAATGAAAGTAACTTTCATTTGAGTAGTCAAAATTGTATCATATTCTATACTATTAAAACATCTATTCTATTAATTCAGGAATAATATATGAAATTAACCATCTTTCGAAGTGTTATTTACAATATTTGCCACTGGAATTTAATGAAAGTTTAAACTTTCATTAAAAATAGTAGTGTCAAATCAATTTTTAATTAATTTATTCATAATGTCTTTCAATATCTTATAATATCTTTTCTTTATTTATATATAAATGTAGATTCCTTTCTTATTATAATAAAATCTTATACAAAAGTTTTTATTCAATTTCAATGTTATTAATTATTAATAATTCTGTAAATATTATTAAAATTTATTATAAATTAATTTGTGACAAAAAAATAAGTCTAATCAATTTTTGACCAATAAAACAATATAAATAAAAATCTTACTTATATATATTCCATAATAATAAATATAACTAAATAACTTAATACACCAATTATTTTTATAAGTTATAAGTTTTTTGAGTCTTTATACATATAAATTAATGTAAGTATATATATTATGATTAAAGTTTTATAAAAAGATTGCAAAAAATCATAAACAAATCAATACAAATATTTTAATTAATAATTTAACTTGATAAAAATTTAAGATATTTGGCATTGGTCAATATTTATATTGTTCGATATAATGTGATAGATTATGATTGATGTTTTATTATTTGTGATTTCTCATGGGTTGCTCGTCAAAACATGCAAGATATTTAAACTACTATAAGACAGATTATCTCATGTTGATTATACTTTTTTTATGGAAATGTCGACCATTAAAAACGGGTTAAGTCGATGTGTTAACTCATCACAATTGCTAAAGGATTAAAAACTAACTTGACGGATCAAATGAACGAATTATCTTATTTTGAATTTGATTATAAAACACTAAAGATAAAAATATATTGTTTAATATAAAAATATAGTGTTCTGTAAAATACACAAAATAAAGTAAATGTACATTTTTCATAATAATTATTTTCTTAAAATTGAATTATCATAAAATTATTGTAAAAAGATAATCACATGCAATAGCACGAGTCTCAACCTAGTGTTACATTATAGAAAAACCAGTTCTACCGTGGTATATTACATAAAATATCATTGTGTTTTAATAGTTTTTGCAAATATTCATTAAGAGTATTTTAGTTAAACGATATATACTAATTATGATTAAAGTTTAAATCAAATATAAAACAAAACTAAATCGCAAGGTAATTTTCTTATATCAAACAGAGTGAAAATTTCCATTTAAATATATTTTAAAATCTCCATTTAAATATATTTTAAAATATTAGATTTTAGATATTATGCAAAAAAAAATTAGTAAGAGGATTTGATTTTAAATATATATATATATATATTATATATTAGATTCGTAAATTTTAATATATAGTTTTAGTTATAAAATGAAGATTTGATACATAACATATTAAACTAACGGGTTAACCAATTTTATTTTTATAAATGTGAAATTGCATTCATTTAAACAAAAATAATTTTTTTATATAAGATAAACTATTGTACAAAATAAAATAATACAACAACATATGATATAATAAAAACTAAAAATGGATATATATGTATGTGTGTTTACATGTATCTTTTTTCTGCCATTAGTTAATTAGACAGAAAGTTCAACGCCTCTATCGAGGTCCGAAATACAGCGAAACAAAGCGTTTTTTTTTTTGCAAATGCAACCGCGATCTGATTAGAGGATCGGGAAATGAAAGCGAAAGAGATATCCAGAAACAGAGTAGATAGAGGGAGGATGTCGCGAAGAATCCCATGGAGTTCCTTCGGTGAATCCCAATTTACAATTGCTCTTATCAGTTGTTGAGAATTTGAGACAATTTTGTGGTTGTCAAAGCCGTTGACTTAGGCGATTTGGAGAGCTTTGAGGATGGCCACCGCGTGGCCGAGAAGAACTGATTTGATGTCTCCCTCAACAACATCTCCTTGTGCTAGCGTCTGTCCTTCTTTGGAGAAGTGCCATCCCAGTCCGCCTATCTTTCGTGTGCTGTGCCAGGCTGCATCAGTGGTATAGAGCGTGGTGTTTGGGCTGGTGATCTGGGAAGATTGTCTGGTTCTGGCGGCAGTCAGGTTTTGTTTCTTTGGGCTCTGTGCATCATTATACTCTTTTGCTGATTGTATTGCTTTGAGGATGTTTTCCTCCAGCGTGAAGCTCTTCGCATTGAACATGAGCTAATTTCTTCTCGTCCACAGAGTCCAGAGCAGCCAGGGGTACAGGGGTCGGATCGAGACCTGATGAGGGAAGACATGTATCGGCTTTTTCTTCCTTTTGTCATGCCTCAAAGGAATCGATTTGAGAAGAATTAAGTCCTGATTTTAATGGTGCCAGATTCCAAACATTTCTTAAAAAGCGGCTGAGGAACAATAGATGTAGGGTAGATTCGAACTCTCCACAATGGGGGCATCGGGTTGATCCATTCAGCTGTTGTTTTTGGAGAGCCTCACCCACTGGTAAAGCCTTCTTCGCTGCTCTCCATAGGAAAAGTTTTGTTTTCGGTGAACTATGTAGCTTCCAGATATTTGTATTCCAGTTGAAAGCTGGAGCTGGCTGGGGTGATTGTTGACTCCTCTTGCTGAGGGTTGGAGCTTCATAGCAACCTTTTTTTCCAAGTATGAGCCATCCTTTGCTGGGAGCCATATGAACTTGTCGTTCGCCTCTCTAAAGCTTGATCTTATCTCACGGATTGCTGCTTCGTACTGTGGTAGGAGGTTTTGAATCTTGGTCAAGTTCCATTTCTTGGATTTCTCGTCAATGAGGTCCGCAACACGCAAGTGAAGAGAAGCTTCAGTGGGAGGTTCCATTGGTCTGAAGGGTTCATCAAGGTCCAACCAGTCATCATGACACACGCTTGTGTCGCAACCATCCCCAATTGTCTTGCCTAGCTTTTCTTTCTGTAGGTCTCTTCCTATTAAAATTTCTTTCCAGCCGTGTGAGGCAGTTGTGGATTCGGTGCCTTTTAGGATATTTGATGCATTCCAAGCAAGGTGCGGCCTAGCAAGGAGTCCGGTTTTGTCAGCAATCTCCTGCTAATCTTGGCTAGAAAAGCATCGTTAAAGCATTGTAAGTCCATAAAGCATAAATCCCCTTGTCGCTTTTTGCCTTTGTTAATTCTGTCCATTATATCCAGCTCATCTTCCTCTTCTCACTGTTTCCATCCCACTAGAATCTGGTTAAAGCTGACTTGTTATGCTTAAGGAGGGACATGGTGAGTTTTTAGCAAGACATTGTGTATGTTGGCATAGCTTAGAGGACGGATTTCAGCGTCGTTAGTTTGCCTGCAGGGAATAACAAATGTGAGGACTAGCTTCAGGCGCATTGTCGAATTCTTTCCACAATCAAGCTGAAGAGGTCTTTTTTCTTTTTTTTTCCAAAGTGTTCTTGTAGGCCCATGTACTTGCCAACACCTCCCTCTTTTGTGATCCCTAGTTCCCATTTAACCCTTTCTTGTGTGTTGCATTATGTCTGTTTTGAGAAGGTTATAGCTGATTTCTGTTTGTTGATCTTCTGACCCGAGGCCAGTTCGTATTTCCGGAGGACATTCATCAGTGATGCACAACTTTGCGGATCTGATATACAAAAGAACATTGTATCATCTGCGAAGAGGAGGTGGTTCAAACGAAAAATGTGCTTTGCCACTTTAACAGCCGGTAAGTTTCCTTCTGCTTAGGCTTTTTTGCAAAAACCAGAAAGAACCTCGCTATAGAGAATAAAAATGTAGGGGGATAAAGGATCTCCTTGTTGGATACCTCTTTCAGGTTTTATTGTCCCATGTTCGAACTATGATTCATACTTAATACTTAGACCACGATGTGCTGCTCCGTGGATGACGTATGAGTAAGACAATGTAGAGATGCATAACATAGTCCATCAATCCATTTGGGGTGGAAGCCTATAACCGTTAAAACCTCTTCAATAAATTGTCATTCCAACTGATCATAAGCCTTGCTCATGTTTGTTTTGACTGCCATGTAACATTGTTCTTTTGCCATAGAAGTTTTTAGGTAATGGAGCACATCGTGAGTGATCAGGATGTTATCGGAAATGGCTCAATTTGGAACAAAATCAAACTGGTTTTCTGAGATTATAGATGGTCAGATTGATTGCAGTCTGGCTGTTAGGATCTTGGTGATGACCTTGTAATGAACTTAGAAGGGGGCAATTGTATGTATTCGTTCATCGTTTTTGGGCTTTGAATCTTCTGTATTAATCTCATGTGGGTTGCATTTGCTTTTGCAGGTAGGTGGCTTAGACGAAAGAAGCTCTGGACATTTTCCACCAGTTTCGGGCCCACAGTCTCCCAGTTTTCCTGGTAGAGGCTTGCCGATAATCCATCTGGACCCAGAGCTTTGTCGGGGTGGATAGAGAGAATGGCTGATTGGGTCTCTTCTATTGTCGGTAAGTTGATTAGCCTTTCATTCATTTCTACACTAATATTTTTCTAAAGCGCTTATTTAACTATTTCCTTATGATCGCCCCCTCGCAAAGTAAACAACTTTTTTGTAGTAATATGTGATCACTTTGACTATTTGTTCCTCCTCGTAAACCAGAGTCCTATCTGCTGCTTTGATGACAGAGAATTTGTTCAGAGTATTTATATGTTTGGTAGTGGCATGAAAGAAACCTATGTTTTTGTCCCCTAGTGTTAGCCACAACTGCATGCTCCTTTTTTTCCAGAATTCCTCTTCATTCTTGTACGCCTTTGCTAGTGCTAGGTTGATTGTTGTGATAGTTACTTGGTTGGGATCCTGACTGATCATCTCTTGTTCTAGATCTTCTCTAAGTCTCTATTCACTTGTGTATCTCGACACCATGTAATTAGTGCGGATCTAACTCTGCCAATCCTTGTTTCCAGATCATCTGAGGGGAGTCGTGTCCAAGTCTCTTTTATGAGCGATTTCACTTCCGGGTTAGTGTTGAGTCGTCTATCGAATTGAAAAATACGCTTCTTCTTTTCTGTGTCGGGTTGAAAATAGTGATGATAGGTCGGTGATCTGAGCCCTCAAAGCGGAGGTATTCAAATCTACTAGAGGGAAACTCTAGTGCCCAAGAGCTGTTAGACATCGATCTATCAAGTCTGCATCTAACAAGATGTGAGTGCCTTCTGCCTTTCCAAGAGAGGATGTTTCCGTAGAAACTCAGATCGAACATGTCATTTTCAGACTTGAAAGTCCTGAAGTTTACGAAGGATCCCTCGGGTCTGACTGGACCGCCTTGTTTCTCTGCTTGATGAGTGATGTCGTTGAAGTCTCATGTGAGAAGCCAGGGGTCTTCCCTGCGGTTTGCTTGTGCCGTGATTGCATCCTAAACATTTTTTATACTCTCATATTCCTGCGCTCCATTGACGAAAGTGGTGTAGAATGTTTTGCCTTCTGCAATGATTTTCTTTTCTATGTTGTTCTTGCAGGAGAATAGGATCGTTATGTCTATATGTTGCTTCAAGAATAAAGGCGATCCTCCTCCGCTTTGTTCTTGGGTTTACATTAGGTGATGTGAAGTGAAGTTTATCCAGCTTAGTTTGGTTAGGACTGCTTGTGTCGGATTCCGTGTTTCCGTGAGGAATAGAATGTGGGGAGAGATTTTCCGAGAGATCTCTATTAGTCATTGGATTGTTGTAGGATTTCCCAACCCACCTCCTTGATTTTGGTTGTCTTGATTCCCTTGAAGATTTTCATCTTGTTCTTACTGCAAGAGAGAAGCTTGGGCATCAGCCTCAGCTCATGTACCCGTTGATCATCCAACTTGCATGATCGGATGCATCAGCTCGCGAGCATTCCAAATGATGATAACTCGCGAACTGTCCCAAATGTTCGAACAGCTCGCAAATTATGTCGTTGAAATCAATAACCAGTGAGCCTTCCCACATGTATATGTATATACGATGATAAATAGCGACCCGGCTGATTGTCCATCTTGCATGGTCGTATGGATCAACTTCGTTGGTGAAAAGGCTCGCATGCTACAATGGCCTACCTTGAATGATAGCTCGCCAGCCGTTTAATAACCGAGATTGTGCCTTTAGGTTTCAGATGGCTTGTGCTTGGGTTTGTATCGACTAGATGTGAGATTGGCCGCTTCTTTGTATGGAACATGTCCGAGGAGTCAACTTGCCATGCTCTAGATCAGTTGGTATTTCGCTAATTAGCTGGTCGGTACATAGCGAATTCGACTTCTCCTGATTTAGTTCGACCAGAACAGTTCGCTCGAGCCATCTGTTTTGCTAATTGGCAAGCTGGTTTAACTTGGTTTGTTCGTCTTGGGCCAATTCGTTCATTTTCCTCAGAGATGAAATAAACTATAAGTAGGGAGCCATATTCCTCATGAAAGAGATATGCTTTAGGATGAGAGACGTCTTCCTAAAAGAGGAGATGGACTATAAGTAGCGAGACGTATCCTCTGAGAGGATATGAACTATTAATAGCGAGTCATCTTCCTTGGAAAAGAGATACGCCATAAGTTGAGAGTCATCTTTCTAGAATAGGAGATAGACTATAAGATGAGACTCTTTTTCCTTCAAGTGAAGATATCCTATAAGATGAGAGCTGCTTTCCTCGAAGAGGAGATAGGCTATAAAATGAAAGCCATAACCTCGAAATGGAGTTTTAGTGAGCTGATTTTTTTTGTTTCGTTTTATTGACCACGGTTCTGAAAATCAGGCGATTCCATGCATATTTTACTTGGGAACTGTGTTATTTATCCTATAAGGAAGCTTTTCCTCCTCTTCTCATCTTATCACTTCGTTTATCTCCAACTTTGAAAGGTAGTTTCTCTCTCTTCTTTTTCTATCTTCTTTGCATTTTGTCTAAATCTTTAGCTAGGAAAATGTTCTTTTTCTCTCAAAGGAGTTGTTCCACGAGAAAAATATCATGGTTTCGTAACCAACTAACTGACTCGTCTTCCGACGAATCTGAGTTTTTGGAGATGCTGCTAACGAGCTGTCTGCTAAATCATATGAGGCGACTTTACCTCATTCTAACCTTTGTTATCTAGTTTTAATGAAGTCATTTTAGTCTTTATTGAGTCATTTCAGGTAAATGGGAAGCTATAAACAAAGGGTGCAAATGGTTGTAGAAACAAATGCTAGAGGAATAAAATAAGTAGAATAAAAAGGTAGAATATGCTATCTTTCCGCTGGTTTTTTCCTCTCCTCTTTAAGCAGGAACAATTTCCAGAGGAATTAAGCATTTTTCTCACTCATAATGTGGGTCCTATTATTTTTTAGAGGAATAACAGTTCTACCTAAATGGTATAATTTTAGAGGAATATAGAGGAATTACCAATTCTAGTGGTTTTTATTCCTCTAAAATGACATCCATTTGCACCCAAAGATTTGAAGAATTGGAGACTCTGGAGCAAAAAGGATTCAGAATAAAGGGAAAGAGCACTTCGGTGCACCCGCTCCATCCGCCGAAACATGTATGGAAACTCCACTTACCTAGTTTTGGGGCGCGACCTAGGAGAAAGGAGAGAAAAAGGGGGATTCGTCCCCTGAAACAATATCATATCACACTTTGAGAGTTTTTTTATCTAGACACCTTGTCATTGAGTTTTAGAGCTGTCCACTTCTAAAATTTGGGAGAAGAATCTCTGATACACTTGAGAAGAACTCTGAACTCTATTAACTCTGCTATATATTTCATAGATTCCTTTTCATCTATTGATGTGTTTTGTTCTCCCATGTCTGAGTAAATTATCTAGTTAGATCAAGGATTTCAATGGTATTCATGAGTTGGTAGATCGATAGAATACAAATAAAGATTTGAATTGACTGTCTTCTCCATTTGTTAGTCTTAATGTTGGGATTGAACTGATCACTTGATTCATGATTTTAGATTAATTTATTCATCAAAAGTGTAATAAGTTGCTAGAAAACACTTTGGTGAGGGATTTGTCCTTAGCCAACGACAGTTGATGTTAACGCGAATCGGGAATAAATCGAACCTGTTCAATAATGCTTGTCTGCGAATTTAGAACCAAAAAACAGTTTAGGATTCTAGTTTGTTAGATAAAGTTATTGATTCCACGACAGTGGATTGATATTATTTTTATGTTTGAGTTCAAGAATTGTGCTGTATTGTCCTCTGAATAGTTGTTTGATCCTATGCTCTGAATTTCCTACGAAAATTCATTGGTATAACGCCTTGTGTTATGAGTCTGATTCACTTTATAATTTGGTTACGTGTTACTGAAACAACAAAAACCAACTTGCTGTCCTAGTTTTTTTTCAATTCCTTATAGATTCATAGTATAACACTGGTTCTCTCGAAATAAATATTTTTGTATAATAATTATAAGTTATGCACTTCACTAGAATAAAAACACTACTTTTATTGTATCAAGTTTTTGGTGTTGTTGCGACGAGGACCAATTCATTACATTTGATTCTTAGTTTGAATATTAATCTAAGATTTTTCTAACTTTTTTATCTCTTCTCTCTTGCGTGTGTTTCAGTTGCATGACCACAAGAACCACAAGGAGTAAGAAATCCGAAAATCACGTAACCTTAACCAACCAAGTGTTAGCAAGAAGAGAACGACAAAACAGGCAAAACCTAGCTGCGCCTGGTCCTATTTCTGTTACGGTTACTATTCATCTTTCTGAGTCTATTCTTGATATCGTAGATATGGGCGACATAACCAATGCTAAAATGGCAGCTGGCCTGCAAAGGCTTCAACAAGAAATGTAGCAAATGCGACAACCAAAAGCGAGGAAACAATAGCAACAACCTGCCATTGGAGACGAGGACAATCTGCATGCTTTTATTAAAACAGGGCTGCACACACAATTCTGAAGCAATACTTTGAGATCAAGCCTCAAATGATCAATTTGGTGAAGCAGCATTTGTTCAATGGGCTGCCTGCAGAAATTCTGATGGACCACATCCAAAACGTTGAAGAAATCTACAGCACAACTAGTCCAAATGGGGTGCCTCACGATTTCTTGACGTTCAAGATGTTCCCATTCTTCCTTGCGCAAAAAGCTTCATGCTGGCTTAAGTCATTGCTACCTGGGTCTTTGACAACATGGGCTGAGTGTAGCTTAGCATTCTCGGATAACTTCTACACCAAGTCTAAGACTGTATCTCTGAGAAACAAGATATCCTCATTCCAACAACATTCTGGAGATGCCTTTTGTGAGGCTTGGGAAAGGTTTAAGGAGTAAATGAGAGAGTGTCCTCATCATGGGTCCACTGATGAACAAATTCTTGGCACCTTCTATGATGGTGATTATTGGGATTATAGGAATGCTTTTAATGCAGCCAACAATGGCAATTTTATGAAAGAGTCTAAAGAGGGTGCATATGAGCTGATTGAGGAATTGGCTGCAAGTTCTAGCAAAAAGTCTCTTGAGTATGATAGAGAAAGTAAGGTCAATAGTGTGGAAGCTCAAAAGATTGATGAGCTGACAGCCAAGGTGAGAAGAGTGGCTGAGGATGAGAATGTGATGCTGGTCGGAAGAGTTGCTGAGGATGTGAATGTGATGCTGGTTTCAAAAGACTACAGTGTTGTACCGAAAAACAAGACAATGAAGAAGAGGGGTGATCCATGGATATTCATTCTATTTGTACAAATTGGACATATGACCTTCACTTGCTCTCACTGTGATCTGGGTTTAAGTGTGAATTTTATGTCATACTCTTTGGCTAAGCGATTGGGTTTCACTAAGTTTAATCGAACAAGGATCTCCCTGGTTTTGCTGATAGATCAACCAAGCTGCCTGTTGGAGTTCTTGAGGATCTACATACGAAGATAGGAAACACTCTAATACCTACAGATTTTTTGGTTCTGGAACTTGATGAAGAACCAAGAGACCCTCTGATTTTTGGTAGACCATTTCTCTGCACAGCAGGTGCAATAATAGATGTGAGGAGTGACGTAATTGATCTCCAATTGGTAGATATTCTGATGAAGTTTGAGATGGATAAGTTTCTGAAAAGACCCATGCTGGATGGATAGACTTTCACCATTGAAGGCAATGATATAATCTTAGAAAAGGTAGTTGAAGAAGCCCTATCAACCAATCCTTTGGAGGTTGCTTTGATTATGGCTGAAGGAAGACATGGTTTCTTGGGTGAGGATGCTAATGGGCTTACCATGATGCTGGACTCAAGCCTCAGAGTGGTGAAGATGGTAGCGTGCATGAGTCTAGGAGATGGGTAAAAATGAACTACAAAAATCAACAATGGAGCACCCGCTCCGAATTCCAAACTCAAATCTGATTGAAGGTCCTTGGAGCGAGCTGAAAGCACTTCCTGTCGGGTTAATGTATACATTCCTTAGAACAAACTTTACCTATGCGGTGATAGTAAACTCGGAACTGAACAATGTGGAAGTTGCCATACTTTTGTCTGAATGTAGAAAGTATATGAAAGCTCTAGACTACTAACTTGATGATATCACTGGAATCTCTCCTGATCTTTGCATGCATAGGATACATCCAGAAGATGAATCGATGAGTTTAATTGAACATCAGAGGAGGTTAAATCAGAATCTAAAGGATGTCGTTAAGAAGGACACAATGAAGCTTCTAGAGGCTGGTGTAATCTATGCAATATCTCTTATAGTACATGGGTTAGTACTGTTTATGTAGTTCATAAAAAAGGTGGAATCACTGTGATAATAAACGATAGGAATGAATTGATACAGACTAGGACTGTAACTGGTCCTAGGATGTGTATAGATTATTGAAAATTGAATGCTGCAACCTGTAAGGATCAGTTTTCTCTGTCTTTTATTGATCAAATGCTTGAAAGATTGGACAACCATCCTTTCTAGATGGTTACTTTGGTTTCTTTCAGATACTCATCCATTCAGATGACCAGGAGAAAACAAAATTCACATGTCCTTATGGCACATTCGCCTACCGGCGGAGGCCATTTGGCTTGTGGAATGTCCCGACAACTTTCCAGCGGTGCATGATGTGTATTTTTTTGACCTCATCGAAGACATAATTAAGGTTTTCATGGACGATTTTTCTGTCTATGGAAGCTCATATTCTATCTGTTTGTCAAATTTGTGCAGGGTACTTCAATGATGTAAGGAGAAACATTTGGTTTTAAACTGGGAGAAATGCCACTTCATGGTGAGAGATGAGATTGTGTTGGGTCATCGAATATTAGAGCAGGATATTGAGGTGGATAAAGCGAAGATATAGGTTATGATGAGCTTGCAGCATCCTACATCAGTCAAGCGATCCACAGTTTTCTGGATCATGCAGGGTTCTATCAGAGGTTCATCAAGGACTTCTCCAGCCAATGCCTCTTATATAGTTGTTGTGAAATAAGGTGAAGTTTGACTTTGATAATGTCTGCCTTTATGCCGCCACACGATCAAATGTGCATTGGTTAGTTCCCCTGTGGTGCAGTTGTCGGACTAGGAGTTACCGTTTGAGATCATGGGTTTGATTAGTAACACTTAGCTGCAACTGTAAACAAATTTTAACAAAATGGCTACCAATCACCAAAAACTATTTAAAAATATTGTTAAAAGAAAATGTGAACAGTTAAAATAGGTATTAGGTATAACAATAAAAGTTGTTAAAAAATTTATTCCTTAATATTTTAACTACAAAATCTAAAAATTGAAGATAGAAGATAAATTTACCTAAATTTTATTGATCTTCTGCATTTCGTATTATCCTAGGCGATAAAAAATTCTCTATATACATAAGGCAGCTGGTGGTTGTTTCAAAGTTGTGTATCTAAGTTTCTGGGGAAATTTATTCTTCCCCTAGCTTAGTTTCCGAGGATATATCCTGTTTTTCTGCTGGCTTTATGTATCCCAACAATTTATCCCATTTGTAAAAAATGAAAATTGATGAGAAAAAAAAATAAGGCAGCTGGTAAATTCATTTGTATCAATCAATAAAAAAAATTTCTTGCTAAGAGAAATTTTTCTTCTCACTAATTTCCTATAAGAAAAAAATCTATTCTTTCATCTTGCCTCATTATCATTAAGGTAACATTTAATTTGTTTCTCTCTATTATGTTTTTTTAAATAAATTTATGTTATATTATTTAGGTTAAAATCAAAATTGTGTTAATAATTTAAGGAAAATTATCATGTATAACCAAAAATATATAATTCAATGGATAACGAATTGCAAGCTTTGTCTACAATATAGAGTGTATAAAATGTAATACCCCAAAATTAACTTTACACTTGTTATACACGATGGAGAGATCATAAAGCTGATTTGGTATTTGACCTCTCTTTCTCTTTCTTCTTTCTTGTTTTTATATCCATCTCAATATTTTATACAGATCTTTGAATAATATGTTGATTCAACCATTTACTAAAAATTTTGAATTGAAGGTTTAAAATGTTGGATTTAAATTTGATTTACGTTGAGATCATGGTAACTTGGAAAACATTAGATATATAACTTATTAATATGCAAATTAACTAAACTACATAAAATAAGATTATGGCTACTATATATATATAAACACTCTTTTCTCTCTCAAAAAACGACCTTTTAGGGGATCGTAAATTAACTCCCGCTGCAAAGTTTACCGGCCGACGTCGGTTTCTCCGGCGTCGGTCAGATCTTTTCATCTTCTATTTAGTTATTAGGTTAGTGTAATTAACTTTCTGAGGGCGATTCAAATCTCATCTCGACACCGGTTTCATCTCCCGTATTTGTGGCAGTTCATACATCTGAATTAATGGATGTACGACGAAGATATGGGACTGAGAATAATCAAAACACATCTAAATCTGTTAAATAATGTTGTGCGTTTTGGTGTCCTCTTCTTTATCGGTTTATGTTGGTTCATCATAATCGTTCTTCTTCTCCTTATTGGAGCGTCCTTCAGGTGTTCCTCATGATAGTGTTGCCGGTGTTTCTCTCCTGATTGCATTTTCTCTGTTTCTTTTGACCAAGTTTTTGGAAATGATCTAAGAATCATGTGGTATTTTCAGCAATACCTGTTACTCTTCAGTGTATGGATCGAATGTGTAACTTGGAACGTTGATCCAGGAATCATCGATTGGATCAGGAAGGAGGGTTCACATTAAGGATTAAGTTTAAGTTTTACTTGGGATCAAATCTGGAAAACATCAAAGTCAGTTTTGACGTATCCAAGCAGAAGAAGTTTAGAATCAACATTTTCTTACCATGAGCATAGAGGGATCTTGACAAAATCATCAAATATTTTGATTTCAAGGAGAAGACAAGGTCCAGATACATCATCTACAACTTTTAAATTAATTTTCTTTGTAAAAGCACTTTGAAGTTTCATCAAAAAGATGATAGCCAATGAATAGTATGTGAAGGGGGGGGGGGGACATAATAGATTCTCTCTGTTAGCCTATAAGACTACCGCAAGGAAAGCTTGGTTACTCTCCACTCCTTCATTGACATTGTCTCAATTTCCTATATTTGGATCAATGTTTGTATTGTTCGTGGGTTTGTATCATGTAAAAGTTTTATGATATCAATATATTTGATTTGTCAGAAAAAGAAATATATTAAATGCTTTTATTTCCATTTTTTTCTCTTCTCATTCATTTATTCTTTTTCCTGTTTTTTTTAAAGTATTTGTTTTTCTACCTCCCATATTCTTTGTTATCTAAAGCAAATACTTGCAAGTTGAAATATATCATATTCCCCATTTTACCAACTAAGTTTCAGAATTATTTTTTAAATATATTTTCTTTAGGTTTGTATTATTAATATATTAATTTCAAAAAAATATCAAATGTTATTTACTTTACAAAAACTATTCTAGTCTAGTTACGTATATTTTAATCAATTTATTTTTAAGTAATAAATTTGAACTGTCTTCAATTAAATATTAACTTTTTGATTAGTTTTCTTATATTCAGTATTTGGATTACTATAATATTACAAATAATAAATATGTCTGTACCATTATCTTACGCCATCTTTATTTAAACATTTATTCTCTTTTTGTAAAGTTTGGGCTGCCATTATCCATTTTCGGTATACAGATCCATTTTTGTTCGACGGTCGGTGCTATTTCTTAAATATCAAAATACTTATTTACTGACTATATAATCACCACATGACTTTGCTCTGTATTTTGTAGTCACTCACACAATACCAGAAATTACTTTTCCGTAAGTCACTAATTATGAGACATATATTCCATTTACAAACACACTTAAATATAGAGTTTTTTTAGGATATGTAATGGAAGAGATAAATGCATTTTGGTGAAGTAAGTAGTCAAATCAGTTTTCTTAAATATCTCTATATACACAACCATATATGAGAAATCGAGATGTTACAATCAATTCCACTCAAAGAACACAGCTACTCATTGCGGGCTAGTATTGTCACCTCAGATGGCGTAAGCTCTGATGACTCCACACTCATATATATGGATTTGGATC
>CM021244.1:25641125-25788193 GCA_010577795.1 Isatis tinctoria | reverse complement strand
CACCCTCATCATCGCCAAGGCTGTACTCAGACCGGTACGGAGGGACGAGAGAGTAAACTAGCGTGCCATCAAAGCCGCTCATAGACCGCATAAAGGAGGCTATGTTGCCACTGAGCCCTGCAAGCTCGCCTTCCAGCCTAGCCTTCTCTGCGGCCAAAGTAGTCTGCCCCAAGTCGACTTCGTGGATCATCGTCAAGTTCGAGCCAACTTCCGTCAAGGCGAACTCTGCAACCTTAGCTCCGTGTAATGGGTCAAGGAAAGACATCGCGTTCTCCAGACAAAGGTGATACTTCTCCGCCACCTCCCACTCGCTGGCCTTCAGGGCTTGGGTATTTTGGTTAGTTCTATCAAACAATTATTGATATTCTGGTATATAATTATAATTTTGTGTAATTTGATAATATTAAATACAAACATAATTAAAATTTTTGGGTTTTAAATTTTATTTCGGGTATCCATTAAGGTATTTCATCGTTTCGGGTTTGGGTTCCTATTTTTCAGTTCTGTTCGTTTCGGGTATTTGGGTTCGGATATTATGCCCAGCCACCAATATTCTTAGCATTCATATCAAATATGCAGCTGAGATCATTGATGAGGTACCTGGCGAAGTGTTGGTTAAGCTATCAAACCCAAACCCTCATACCAAAGTGATGGGTGACTGGATCCCACTACAGACGGATTCTCTAAACTGGGAAACTGCGGAATACATTTTTCGGTCAATGTATTGTACTGTTATTTTGAGACCGCTAATATGTTATTATATTGCAGTAGACTTATCTATTCTGTTGCACCTTAATTTTAAAAAGTAGTGGTAGACTTTTGTGAAGTATGTATCAAGATGGTAGACTTTTGTTAAGTACGAAGCATGTACAAAATAAATGTACCATAAAGTTTTTATGATAACCTTACCAATATTTATATTATATCATACAAATTTTACCTCTATGAGTTTTTCTACACCAGCTGTAAGGGTTGTGGTCATTAAACTTATGTTATGTAGCTTTGTATCGAACCAACTCGTCAACATCGATCTAATTGCATCCAAGAGTTACACTACTAATATCATCGGGCATAGGAGCGGACCTTATTTATGAATTCTGCTATGTTGCTCGTCGTAAAGTTGTACTCGACCCCCATAAAATGAACTAGAGTCCACATACGACTATCAATTGTTTGTAAATATGCATAGAGTGCATGATGATAAGCTTGAATTTGGCCATAATATTAATTGACCTCTACAACCTTATATGTGAAGACTGTCTTTTTAACCACTCAAAACTATTATCCAGTTTTGAATTCCGACAAAATATTCTTATGCAAATGATATGTGCAAATACCACAAGCAGCAAGCAGATATATACTCACTATCGCGTTTCCGATTAATCTATGTCTATCGGAGATAATGGTAAGTTTTTCTCGGTATCAACTACAGCGAAAGCAATTGGGAAAATGTTAAAGTTTCCATCTTGTGTTGTGGCAATTAGTAGTGTATCTTTATATTTTCCGTGCAAATGTGTTACATCAACGACAACAACTATCCACATAACTGGTAGCCTTAGATTCTTGTACCAAATGCAAGAAATATAAACTTGAACCTATCTTTCTTGTCCACTTCAAGTTTTACTATTGTCCCAGTATTTGCTCGCATAATCATGTATAAGTACTTTGGAAGTTCTCCATATCCATCCTTTGTTCTTTTCTTTACTAATTCACGCACACTTTTCAATATGCGATGAGCTTTCCAATATTTAACCTGTATGGGAATTTCATAATAGTTATATGTCTACGACAACGTAAACTAAAATGTAACATTGTAAATCATACTCGTATTCTGTATCATTTAAGCAGAGCTTCAGTTACATGCACTGGTAAAACATTAGGTCGAACACTCCCAACAAAATCTTTGTAAAGATGACCTAGTAACTGCGAGGTTACTTTACGAGATCGACATGAGTGCTGAGTGACATAACAAAAGTGCTCTCCTACATATATGTTGATATAAAATTTAGGAGTATCTCCAACACTTGCGGCATGAACTCTCCATTTTCATCCGTGGACATAACAACCAACCGTCAAAAGTTATCGCGATGAGTAGACAACATCAAAGTCACCGGTATGAGCAAGCAAACGGATCTTCAATCTCATATCTAAGTCCTCTTTTGTTTCATAATGTTGTCCAATAACTAAATCTACTGAACTCATTTCTAATCTCATAAATTCAGGAATCCATGTCCCACTCTTTTTGTTCCCTAAGACAGTGTGGTCGTCTTCTTCCTCTTATGAAATTTTTCCACATGTACAGTAATTGTCATCGTTAAAACTTGCACCGTTTGGATCATCGCAATAGTCAAATAGGTCTTCTTCAGTATAATAATCACTTTCATCCTCTGAACTTATCGTTCTTTTCCATAACTATTTTGACCAACTTCTTCAGCGACTTCATCTTCATCTTCTTCAAAGATTTTGTGTTCATCTTCTTGAATGACTTCATCTTCCTCAAAAATATCATCTTCATATTCCAGAGTTTCCACAACTTTGTCTATAATTTCGACGCATAACCGAATTATTTTCTTTCTAAATTGTTGCAAGAAAAACAAGACAATTGTCTAAAGTTGGCTAACAAAAACAAGAGGTGTATCTTCATGTAATTATTTTGACAACACGTAACTCAACCTTACCTCTTTAATTCGTTGATCAACACCAAACTCCGTACACCATTTCAAAGAAATTGGAGTACGAGGTTTCCTGATTTATTTGTAAAATTCTATAGCCCTTTGTCTCGTCAAGACCCATTGACCTCTTTCATACCTTTACCTCAATCCAAACTACTTTGTCCATTGCGAATCGTTCAGTTACCGTCAACAACAGAGAAAATTATGATTGTCACCAACCCGGTCTACTCCAAGCTACAAAAATGAGCTGGTGATATGAAATTTATATGTGAAATCGGCGAGGAGCTAAGAGTGGAAAAAGCTGCATTAATCAACGTCGCGGCGGCGGCAACCCTAGCTCCTCTCCATATATGTACGAATAGAAGGACAATATTGTCTTTAACCTCACTGACGAATATAAATCTACCACTACATACCTATAAATCAACCACTACATACAAATAAGTCTACCGCTTTCTTCTCAGTAGACTTATTGAACTTCTTTACAATTATAGCTATGCTATTTCTTCCGTAATAAATAAAAATAATAATAAGGAAAACCATATATGTATAAGGTAAATTCTTCGGGTTTGTAACAAAACCTAAACCTAAATTTTCTCCTTGCGGCAGCTACTATGAACAAGCGAGGGAGAGTTTGCGACCAACTTCTACGTCAGTAGTGAACTCGTACGGTTTATTCACCCAGAGAGTTGTGTGTTTCTTTCTGTTCGATTTCACAAACGTTTCTGTCATCATAGTTTGATATCTAGTTAACTAACTGTTCATCTTCTCTGACGGTATTAACAGATTCAAATAGTAGAGGAAACTCTTTATCGGTACGGGTAAGTAAAAACAAAATAAGACTCTGAACATCACTTCCTTTTCAAGGTTCTGATAGAAAGTATATTCTAACAATGGTATTGATGATTCCAGACGTGATAAAGGATTCTTCGTGTGTTCGTATTTCAAGTATTTCTCTTAGATATATGATTGGTACATTATTATACTGTCTTCGTATATTTTACAGGCAAATGATGGCAGTTTTTTAGCTAGTGATTCGACCTTTCTACTGACCAGAGATTTTGTTTCACTGTGATAGTAAATTTATTGTAGTGATGGTATATTTATTTTACCGAAGACAGACTTTTTTGTAGATTTGATTGAACTTGTATTTCTTTGAAATAAAAAAAAATGCGTTACAATTACCATCATCTGTCCTCATCATCTGCGTCAAATGGTGCTAGCTTGCCAAATCATATTACATCAATTGGTGCTACCTTGCCAAATCATACTGCTCAAGATGTGTTTGATGTTGTAGCTAACTTTGAAATCCCCAAAAAGTCTGTATGTGGTGCTGCATCGATCATTGAGCGTTCTCAATCATTTCAACATCCGGGGAGGAATTTCTTCCTTTGTGAATACAGAGAAGCAGCGAAAGGGATACATATGTGGAAGTGGTGGAATGAGGCGACAATGGAAGATGTGGGCAAGCTTAAGTTTAATGACTCCCAAACGTGAAAGCAACAGTTAGTTTTCTACAGAATGATCTTGAGGAGATTTGGGGTACAATGAACTACCACGCTAAAACAGTCACTAATGACATTGCAAAGCTGGAAGAGTTCCAACTTCAGACTGAGGAGAAGATAAAAAAGCTAGAGAAGCTCGTTGGTGAGAAGAGAAGTTTCATATCCGCCGTCGAGCTGAAGATTATGGTTGTTTCACTCCTCTTTCCACTTGCTATTTTCATGTATTTTAAGTTCTAAGTCCCGTATATTTCTTTCCTGTCTTAAGAACCTAACTATAACTTGGCTCTATCAAAAACATTCATATAATATTGCTGTCATAAGTTGCTTTCCTATGTAGGATCTATTTTAATTTGTTGTGTTAGGATATACTCCCTCCGTTTTTGTTTAATTGTCGTTTTAAGGTTATGCACACAGATTAAGAAAGTATTAATTGTGTTAATTTTTAATACAAAAATGTCATTAATTATCTACCTAAACACAATTCAACCAATTGTAAAACAGTCTGCAGAATAAAAATGATTATAAAAAATAAAAAAGTAATAAATTTTGCATTGAAAACTGAAAACGACAACTAACTTGAAACAAAAACAATTCTCTAAAACGACAATTAAACAAAAACGGAGGGAGTATTAGATCTATCACCGATCATTCTTAATTTAGGAAATTTGGACACTTATGAGTCTTAATAAACGCTTAGGGAACCGTCCCATAGTTCGGTGGCGACGGTTCAAGTTTCATTCTCAATCGATTCAACGTCATCTCAATTGAGCAACGATTCATTTCTATATAAAAAGTCGATCATCTCTCTCATCGCAAACTCATATAACTTATTGTCATATGTAACTCCATAATATTCTTTGTTTCTTACTCACAACGCTACTCTTCTTCTCTCCCATGCCACATCTATTTCATCTACGTTTCATTTTCGCATTCATGGTCATACCAATCTACAGTTTATTGTTGTTTTTGGGTATGTAACGCGTAACATATTGCAGGAAGGATCAGTTATGGAACACTATCAATAATTTGTTGATTTTCGGACGTATATTAGAAGATGGATATACGAGCAACAGTTCTGCGTAAATTTATTGTTAGTTTGCCTTCCAATAAAGCACTTGGTTTAATCTTGGTGGATGATAAGGTGGGTGCTAAATCTTCTGTTTAGGTATTTTTCTTGTTACGTATATAATTGCTTATGTATATTGTAGGGTGTATCAACATAAAATAGAAAGTAAGACGAGAGAAATGGAATTGAATGAGGTAAGATGATACCAAAATTACAATAATTAGTTACGAATTTGTTTGTCTTTGTATGTTTTAGTTATTTGTTATGGCTATTTTTTAATTTACATAAATATTTCATTTGTTTTTAATATATTTATCTTATTTTTACTATTATCTATAAATATTTTTCTCTCTGTGACACATGGTTTTTTTTTATGGTTTTCTGTATTATGAAAATAATTTTGGTGTCTTTGTTTCTTTATGGTTTTTATGCTCATTATCATTTTTTTTTTCAAAAATGCTCATTATCCATTCTTTCTTGGTTTGTAATTAGAAATCAAATTTTGGTTTGTCTATTTATAATTATATTATGAAGTTTATCAAAATCTTATATTTTTATTCGTTATTCTCTTTATCTAATTTTTTTTATTATTCTCTTTATTTTTAATATCTTATTGTTGTGAATTGTTATTATTATTAATGAGACCAAAGGGTCTTTATATATAATTTTACACAAGGATCAAATATGGAAATAACTCATAAACCTATTACATGTCTAATAAGAAAAATATCTATTTATCCTAAGGACCGGTTATGTTAATAACATTTATATGAGTCGGTTTGTATTGAGTCCATTAACCAAACGGTTCATAACACTCCTCCTTGGACGAAATGACTGAACCTGATGCAACCAAGGATCTTTGTAATACGCCTGAGGATACTGCCTCATTAAAACCTTTCTAAGGAAAACCCAACTGGGACAAAACCTTATCGAGAAAAAAGAGTACAATACGTATTACTCCCTCTGATTTAGACATCCCTATAAGTCCTTTAATCGGCGCATGCCGATCTGATACATCAGCTTCTTGAGCGTGGAGGTTGGGAGCGACTTCGTGAACAAGTCAGCTGAGTTGTCGCTTGAACGGACTTGGAGCACTTGTATTTCTCCAGCCTTCTGGAGATCATGAGTGAAAAAGAATTTCGGCAGAATGTGCTTCGTCTGGTCTCCCTTGATGTATCCATCCTTTAGTTGAGCTATGCAGGCAGCATTGTCCTCATAAAGTACGGTTGGTTCATCCTTTCCATCTGCCATCCCACAATCTCGCCTTATGTGCTGAGTCATTGATCTCAACCAAACACATTCACGACTGGCTTCATGAATTGCCAAAATCTCAGCGTGATTAGATGACATGGCCGAGAGCGTCTGCTTCATGGATCGCCATGAAATTGCGGTTCCTCCGTGAGTGAACACATACCCTGTCTGAGATTGTCCATTGTGTGGGTCCGATAGATAACGTGCATCAGCAAAACCAACTAAACCTTTGTCGTTATGGTTAGTGTAAAACAGACCCATATCCTTCGTTCCTTGTAGGTAACGAAGTATATGTTTAATCCCGTTCCAGTGCCTCTGGTGTCAGACAAAAACTAAATCTTGATAGGAGGTTCACGGCAAAACAAATGTCTGGTCTAGTATGACTAGCCAAATATAATAACGCTCATATGGCACTGAGATATGGCACTTCGGGACCAAGGACTTCTTCATCATTTCTCTTCGGACCGAATGGATCACTGTCCAATCCAAAGCTTCTCACCACCATTGGGCTGCTCAATGGGTGGGCCTGGTCCATATGGGCGATTTCTCCAAAGGTTCCGAGGATGTTCAGATCATCCACGTATACTGCTATAATTACAAATCCTTTGTTTGCAAACTTCTATATAAAGATACACGGACTGATGGGATCATTTCTATAGCCTTCTTTGACTAGATATTCACTCAATCTATTATACCACATGCGCCCACTTTGTTTCAGTCCGTATAAGAATTTGTTCAGCCTAATGCAGTGTTCATCGCGAGAACTTTTCTTATCTTTGAGCTCAATACCCTCTGGTAATCGCATATAAATATCATTATCCAGTGGACCATATGAATAGGCGGTTACTACATCCATTAACCGTAAATCCAATTTTTCTCTTATGGCCGGACTTATCAGAAATCGGAATGTCGTTGTACCCACCACAGGGGAGTATGTCTCCTCATAATCGATTCCTGGTCTTTGTGAGAATCCTTGTGCCACAAGCCGTGCTTTGTGTCGAACAATCTCTCCTTGTTCGTTTCGCTTCCTCACAAAGACCCATTTATGTCCAACTGGGATTATATCTCGAGGTGTCCGAATTATGGGACCAAAAACCTCTCTCTTCTTTAAAGAGTTTAACTCCACGTTTATGGCTTCTTTCCATTTAGCCCAATCAGATCGTTGAGTGCACTCATTTATTGACGTGTGTTCTAGATCCTCATTCATTACATCAAGTGCTACATTGCATGCAAATATGTCATCGACGTCGACGTCTTTTCTGTTCCATTGGATTCTAGACATAACAAAATTATTGAGATCTCATTGTTATCGGGAACTTCAGGACCATGAGGCTCAGCGTCCCGAGCTTCATTTTGGGGCTCCTTAGGTTCATTTGTGTCCGGACCATCCATTATCTCCTCGGTCGGAATTTCAGCACCTTTCTTTAATTTACGAGGAGCCTTATCTTTGGAACCAATAGGTCTACCACGTTTCGCCCGTAGCTTAGACTTTATAGCAACTTGCGGTCCATCATGGACATCAATTCGTATTGGTGCATTCACGGCTGGTATATACGATTTAGTTACTCTTTGCGGGTCAGCAAAGGAATCTGGCATTTGTATAGCTAGCTTTTGCATATGAATAATCTTTTGGACTTCCATGTCACTTTCTTGGGTCTGAGGATCTTGCCAATTTAAGGATGTATGATTCCGTGCAATTTCTTTATCCAGACATTTTACTTCACCTAATGTTGGAAAAACGGACTCATCGAAATGACAATCCGCGTACCTAGCCTTAAACAAATCACTGGTGGTTGGCTCAAGATACTTTATGATCGTGGGTGAATCATATCCAACATATATTCCCATCCTCCTCTGAGGTCCCATCTTAGTCCTCTGTGGTGGAGCAATCAGTACATAAACTGAACAATCGAATATTTTAAGATGGGATATGTCTGGCTCTTGACCCGTAATTAATTGGGAGGGGGAATATTCATGGTCACTTGATGGCCTGATACGGATTAACTCTGCGGCATGTAAGACTGCGTGTCCCCAGGCTGTTACTGGAAGCTTTGACCTCATAAGTAATGGTCTAGCAATCAGCTGTATGCGTTTGATGAGAGATTCGGCCAAGCCATTTTGTGTATGTACATGTGCCACGGAGTGTTCCACACTTACCCCCATGGACATATAGTAATCATCAAAGGCTCTGGAGGTAAACTCACCCGCATTATCAATAAAGATGGTTTTTAAAGGAAAATCTGGAAAGTGTGCCCGTTGGCGGATTATCTGAGCAAGGAGTCTTGCAAATGCCAAGTTCCGTGTTGACAATAAGCATACATGTGACCATCGTGTAGACGCGTCAATGAG
Organism: Isatis tinctoria; assembly: GCA_010577795.1. Lineage (NCBI taxonomy): Eukaryota > Viridiplantae > Streptophyta > Magnoliopsida > Brassicales > Brassicaceae > Isatis > Isatis tinctoria. The sequence goes on along the minus strand of CM021244.1, from coordinate 25,779,350 downwards.
GACCATGAAATATTGGAACGTCCCACAAGGTGGGTGGATTGGTCCGCATATGTCTCCTTGAATTCTTTACAGGAAATTTATCGTTTCCTTAGTCATTTTTACTGGTGACGGCCTTACAATCAATTTACTTTGTGAACACGAAGCACAAGTTTGGATTTTCGGGATCACTCTCCTTTCTTTCAAGGTGTGTCCTCTCGTTTTTAATATCAATTTCCGCATCATTCCTGACCCGGGATGTCCCAGCCGGTCATGCCATAAAGTGAACATATCCATAAAAGCTTTGTTTACAGTGGCATTGGCTTCTATCATACTGATCTTCATACAGTATATGCCAATAGCTATAGCAGGTATAGTCTCAAAGACTTTCCTTTGCCTTGGGCGATTTTAACTACCTGGAGAAATTCTCTGTTTCCTCCGCCCATTGTTTCCACATGAAGACCATTCAGACGAATGTCTTTAAAACTCAATAAGTTACGATTTGAGCTTGGTGAAAACAATGCATCAAGGATTTCTACATGCGTGCTTTTAGGCATTAAAATGTTGGTCTGGTTGTGGCCTTCTATAAGGCCGCCGGTCCTGCTATAGTACTTATGTTTGCCTTAAGAATTATGTCTTAAAAGCCTTAATATTATTCATTAAACACAAAGAAATGAAATTCAAAGACATAAAATCCAACACAAATAAAAGCAACAAGAAATGGAAAACTTAAAATTTCGGATGTCCTTAGTCAACTTATGAACTGCCCTCACAGTCCGAGGTTTCTTCCTCGTTATTTGTTTCGGGATTATCCATCTCATCACACCTTCTTAGTACTTCACCACATTCTCTGATGAGTTCTTTGGTCCTCTGCCCTCTTCTGAGGTATTGGTATAGATCATGATAGGTGGTGAAACTTTTGGCTTTGAGCCTAAAATTATATCTCGCGGGTTTACTGTGGAGATGGTCTTTTCCAAAAGATCCTCATCTGTCACTACTTCGTCACACAGCCTGAAGCCATAAACGATTTTCATGAGGGCAGAGTTATATTCATCCGCGGATTCAAAATCCTTAAAACTGAGAGTCGCCCATCCTTGCAGGGCGTCTTTCCATAATATCATTGAGAACCGTTTTCCCAACTTAATCCAAAGGTCAAATGGGTCCTTAACCTTTTGGTACTTGTCTCTCATTTTTTCAGTGAGATGGAAGCGCATAATCGTTATGGCTCTTTCCCTTTGGCTTTCTATTTCTTTATTGCCATTCATGATGCACCTTCCGAGTCCCCTAGTTTGCAGAGCATTTCTAGTGCTCATTTCCCATTCTAGGAAATTATCTCCGGAGAGACTTAGGACCGGGTAATCTGAGGTGTCCTTAGACATCTGAAAACGTCCAAAAATTTTCAGTTATGACTTTAAATATGATCCGGACCTTAGAATATAGCCGGTCATGCATCAGATTTTCACTTAGGACTTTTTAATAAAATCCGGACCTTAGGAATATGGTCGGTATTGTTTATCCGATTTTAAGCTTTACAATCAATCAAGCAATTTGTGCAATCAAACAATAGAGCCGATTTTTATTTAATGGTTTAAGCACTTGGAATTTTCTATTTTTAATTTAATCCTTAATTAAAAGTTAATCTTTAGCTTTTAAGAAAAGGAAAACAATTAAAAAGAATAGATCATTAAAGGAAAAGGATATTATCTAAGACTTTTCTTTTTACTAAAAGGAAAGGAGTTAGATTTTCCTATTTAGAATAGGATTAGCAATATTATCTTTAATTAAAAGTTAATCATTAACATTTAAGAAAAGGAAAAAACAATTAAAAGGATAATTCCTTAAAGGGAAAAAGATATTTCTAAAACTTCCATTTTTCCTAAAAGGAATGGATTAGAGATTTCCTATTAGGATTAGGATTAGGGTTTCAAAATATTTTTCTTTTCAAAACAATCAAAGATTAAACATGATGATCTAACAACCTAACTCATGGATTCAAGCAACCGATTTTCAAGAGATGATGATCAAGTTCATGCAATCTGATTTTAACAATTATCAAGCTATGGCCGATTATAAGAGATGATGGAACAAGATATATGATTTGGTTTTATCATGCAAACAAGTTCATCAAGATAATCTCAAACAAGTTTTATCAAGCAAACGATTTTAAAGGTTTCATATAGCTTAAGTCAAATTTGATTTTGGTGTTTTTCAAAAGATCAAACATGTTTAAACATACAAATCGATTCGACGTCATATCCTTAGCTTAGGTTCAAGTTCAGATATTAGTTTAAACATGAACAAACAAGTTCTAGAGAGAGATTGATTTTATGGTTTCTTTATTCTTAGTTCAAATTTGATTTTGCTCTTGTTCTTAGCATAGGAGTTTACCTTAACACCTTTTGTATGTTTGGCTGGCTTATGAAATTGGGAGCTAATAGACCTCAGTTAACCGCTACAAACGCCAAGGATTGATCACCAAAAGCTGGAGAGGCTGTTGGTTGAAGAAGGAGAAAATCGGATCTGGTTTATTTGGTAGATCGTCGTGCACTGTATGTGTGCGTGAGAGCGCGTCCGATGTCGGATTCGCCTCGTCGAGGGCTTCGATTTGATATCTAGATCGCCTTCTGGTTCCTCACGGTTTGAAAGATATGACTCTTTAAAGTTTTGGCGGCTGTTTTAGGATTTAGGAGCTCTCGTGCTGATAACGTGTTGTGAATTGTTATTATTATTAATGAGACCAAAGGGTCTTTATATATAGGTTTACACAAGGATTAAATATGGAAATAACCCATAAACCTATTACATGTCTAATAAGGAAAATATCTATTTATCATAAGGACCGGTTATGTTAATAACCTCTATATGGGTCGGTCTGTATTGAGTCCATTAACCAAACGGTTCATAACACTTATATCATTTTTGGCTTTGTTGTTAACTATCTATACTATTTGTAGAAAGTTAAATTCATATATTTTTTTCGTTTTATTGATAGTTTGTAGTTATGGTTATTGACATTTTTTTTTGTTATATTATTGAGTACGCATTTGTTACTTTCACTTTTTTGTAATTGTTCATTCGAATTTAGTTCCTTGCTTAAGTCCTATGATATTATGTCTTTTTATGTTATTTTTCTTTTGTAACTTCTACGTCTTATTCGTTTTAGTCAATAATTTAAATTATTAAAAGTATTAGATTGGGGCATTTTTCAATTCAGATTGTAGAAATCCATTTATATTTAAAAATTCATTAACATTTTTCTATTGAAATTGCTGAGGTGTCGCGTTCTCAGAGGAGAAAATGGCTCAGATACTCCTTTTCGGAGAAAGCCAATCTCAAACACTCTCGTTATAACTCGAATTTCTTTTCCATTTATTTCTAAATCGAGAAACAATGAATTGACTATTTGCTCAGTCCCAAATGAAGTAATTACGTGTAATGTCCGGGGCAGACCTAATCCATATGGGTATGACCCGAGAAACAGCCAATTTTTCAAAAAAAAATGAAAGAAAATCCAAAAAAACTAAAAAACAATCACTTTTCCCTTTTAATTTATTTGTTCTCCCGTAAAATTTGAAAACTTTTCACTTCTCCTTCTCAATTCCGTCGAAACGACTTTTTCCTTTCTCTCTTGGTCTCAACTCGACTTTCTTTCGACACTTTCGAAATTTTCTCAATTCTCTCATTTCTGTCTTAGATCTGTCGGCGGAGGAGATAGTTGATACAAGGCGGTCGACGACGGAAATAGCGAACGATTTGGCGATTGATGAAAAGGAGGCGGTGAAGAAGAATTGTAATCCAAAGAAAAATCCTAATCCAAAGTCTAATCCGAAGAAGAACCCTAAAACGAAGAAGAACGAGAAGAACCCTAATCTGAAGAAGAACCCTAATCCGAAGAAGAGAAGCAATGAAGATTCAACGAGACAGAATAAACAAAGAGGAGAAAGAGGACACCGAAGAAACATAAGAAAACCTTCTTCTTAGTTTGAAGTTTCTCTATGACTATTAGTGTTGGTTGGTTTTCTTGTTGGTTTTGTCTTTGTTGGTTGCAGATATATTTCGAGGATAAGTATTTTTAGTTTTAGAAGTTAATTTTTCCAAGTTTTAAAAGATAGTTTTTCCAAATAGTTTTACCTAGTAATGTTCACAAGTTTTACAATAATTGTTTCACCAAATTATACAAAATATCTGATAGATAGAACAATAATAGTTTTACCAAGTTTTACAATAATAGTTTTACCAAATTATACAAAATATCTGACAGATAGAACAATAATAGTTTTATCAAGTTTTTCAAGTTATTCGATAGATAAAACACTAATATCTTAACATTACAACCAAGTTTGCATTAATGGTAAACGTCACTCAAGGATGAACTTCTGTCAATGCAGCGACCAAATCTCTCAATTTGGCAAGCTCTACCATATTGTTTTGAATCTCTTTTTTTCAGATCTGTGTAGTGGTAGCTAGACTCCTCCATTTGGATCTGAAGAAGAAACGAAGGAGATCGATATCACAGAGAGAGAGAGAGAGAGAGAGAGAGAGAGAGAGAGAGAGAGAGAGAGAGAGAGAGGAGAGAGAGAGAGAGAGAGAGGGAGGGAGGGAGGAGGGAGGGAGGGAGGGAGGGAGGAGGGAGGAGGGAGGGAGGGAGGAGGGAGGGAGGGAGAGAGAGAGGGAGAGAGAGAGAGAGAGAGAGAGAGAGAGAGAGAGAGAGAGAGAGAGAGAGAGAGAGAGATGGAATCTCGACTTAAATGAAAAAAATTCGAATCAGTGCAAAAAAATTGAAAATTCCGCCAAAACAATGAAAATGGCGCCCAAAAAATGAAAATAGCGCCAAAAAAAAGAACAAATAGTTATACCCAGTTCTGAGTTATACAGAATGTTAAAAATATTTGATTTGCATTAAGTTAATATTATTACAGTTGATTTAATTGATTTCCCATATGAGTTTCATTGAAATATGCATTGACAAGTTTGTATATTGTATTTTTGTAACTATAACTTAACAAGATAGTTCTTCCTTGATAAGTTTTTCTGAAAGTATAAGAGAAAGTTGGTCAAATATATTGGAACTCTATCTTTGAAAAATCTTGTTTTTTTATTTGTTTCGTTTGTATAGCATATAAGATGGTTATGATACAACAATTATACACATAGTTAACAAATTTCATCAGGTGATGGATGCAAAATTAGGAGAATTTTCGATTTTGGCCCTCTTTGCATAATACGCATAAGAATTTGTAGTTTTGTTCTCTAGTTTAGCTTTTGGCACAAGGAATCCATAAAACAAAACAAATCTCATGATCGTGAATACTACAAACACACAATAAACAAAAAAAAAGACAAAATGTTTATCACTTTAACCACGAGAGATCAGTAGTACAACAAGGCGAGATTTTTCCGGTGAAACCATCACCGTAACAACATGAGTAATCCGAGTCTTGATCTCCCCAAAGACAACCATTATAAGCACTCTTGAAACTCAGACTCCTCAGATTCTCGTCTTCCACCGTATAATTCAACCGCTTCTTCGCCGTCCCCACTGGTCTCCGCCTTGGCGTGCTCTGAGTCCGTGCCTTAACCTTCGCCGACTCAGTCGCCGACATGTAGTTCGGCTGAACCATCGAAGAAGGCGACGAACATGGTATTCTCGGGCTAGCTGATCTTACCCCGAAGGTTCTCGTGGCTCTGCTCGACGGTGGAGTCGCTGGATACAGTCTCTGATGTGTTGTCGTAGTGGTGGCTATGTTTGTATCGACCTCAAGAGTCTTTATTTGATCTCTTGTTGTGTAGTAGTTATTGGAGATCATGTTGTTCCATTGCTTTGTAGCCATCCATCGGTCAAGCCATCTTGTTCTCTCTAGAAGCTCTGTATCGTTGCCGGCTGATTGATTTCGTTAAGACCGATTACGAAGCTTCCACATAAAAAGACGACAACACTGACGAACGGAGGTCTTGTGGACGGAGGTGGAGGAGGTCCGGCGTGGGGCTTTGTCGAGCTTCAATGGAGGTGGAGGTCGTCATTCTCTCTCGTCGTCATATTCCCGTTTTTGTCGTTTAAAAAAGGAAACAAATAAACAAAATAATCAAATTCTATTTTAATTACGATTGAATAAAAAAAATTGTGAAAGAAATTATAAATTCTGAAAAATTGATTCATTAATGGCAATTAGCGTTGAGGATGAGAGGAGATGAGAGACTCTGAGAGAAAGAGAGTTTCATTAATGGCATGATTATCATTTCCCCTCCACGAAAGTAGTGTGGACTAGAGGGGAGTATTAGAGATTTAAGTTTCTTTTTCTTGGAGTTCTCAGCTCATGTCTCTTCTCTAGTAATATATGTAGGATAGGCTTTAAATACTTTGGTTGACACTTTAAATACTTTTTGCCTGAAGGATAGGCTTCGACTATCCACCAATATATGTAGCTGGAGACAAATAATAGCATATAATGAAAGAATAATTTTTTTTTTTTTGCTGAACAAGTCTTCCTTGTATAAATGAGTCGTTTCGGTTCGTCTCAACAGAAGAAGATATAGAAACAAGAGAGACAAGTGAGAGAGTAACAAGAACGAGAAGCTTAGTTCTACTCCTCTTCCGCTGCATACAGATCCTTAATCTCCTCTACATCATCGTAGCTACCAAGAAATATCGGAGAACGCTCATGGATCTTCTCCGGGACAAGGTCTAGCGCCTGCATCAGGACATTTCATATTAAACTACTTCGACCAAGAAACCATCAAGAAACCAAGAAAGGTTGCATTTTTTAAGGGTTAAGAGTATAAGTTTACCCTTTTCTTGCCAGTGAAGGCCTGACCTCCGGCTTGCTCCATCAAGAACGCCATTGGGAAGACTTCATACAGGACACTGTTCACATATGTACCAAAACACGATAGCTCAAGTTTTCTCTGGTTTTGCCTTACATAATTGAAAACCAGTTTTATCCTAATTAAGCTTACCGCAATTTCCCATTGGGGCTTTTCTTGTCAGCAGGGTACAAGAAGATTCCTCCATAAAGCAGCGTGCGATGGACATCAGCTACCATACTGATAAGAGAACGAAATTAACCATAAGGGGATAAAGTTTCTATATCCTAGCTTTGAAACAGAGAAGGTTCCCTACAATACCTTCCGACATATCTCAGAGACTTTGCAGGAGAACCATCTTTAGGATACTTGCATTTCTCTACATACTTTGTGGTTGGACCATCCCAGTTCCGAGCATTACCTTCATTCACTGAATAGATGTTTCCCTTTGTCGGAATCTGTTCACAAGAAGAACTAACGAATCTTGAGAAATTCATAACAAACAAGAAAGATAGAGAGAAAGATTTTTTTTTTATTGGTTCTCATTACCTTAATGTCCGGGTGAGTTAATATGAACTCTCCTAGAGACGGGTCCAGGGTAAATCCATGAACACCCGTTCCAGTGCTCAATACAAGCTGAGAGAGCCAAATCAAATAAAATTAGAAATAAACTAATCAGACTGATAGCTACTAAAGTTGCCTTAGTGAACATGATTTTTCAGTACCATGCAGGAGCTTCCGTACATACAATAACCCGCTGCAACCATTTCATTCCCAGGCTTCAGGACATCTTCAGTAGTTGGCTCATCAGTGTGGTTCATTGTGTAAATTCCAAAGATCTACACAAAAAAGCGAAATGAAAAAAGACAAACTTTCACATCATATACATACACTCTCTGGATCCCTCAAACAAAACTTTCGTGAGAGAAACATACTGTTCCAATGGAGACACCACAGTCGATGTTTGAGGATCCATCAAGTGGATCAAAAACAACACAGTACCTATTGATGTATCAAAAAGACTTGACAATGTTAATGACAATTACAAATACAACAATTACATTTTCATCAACAAAACTTACTTTCCACGCTTGGATGGTTCCACAAACGTCGCTTCCTCATCTTCTTCAGAAACAAGAACAGACTGCCACAATTCAATTTCCCACAAAAAATTGTAAGACAGAAACAAGAAATCAAAGATGTCTGACTCTTCTCAAGTCCTCAGTTTTTACTTACAGTTCTGCCACTGCTAACCAAAGCTTTGACAAAGACATCGTTAGAGAGCACATCGAGTTTCTTTTGCTCTTCACCCTATTACACACAAACAGAAAAATGGTAAATTTCAGACACAAAAGAAAGAGAACAACAAAAAAGCTGTAAAAATTGGACAAAATACACAAACTTGCCTGGATGTTTGTCTCCCCTGCAAGTCCAATTAGCTTAGCCAAACCAGCCTGCACACAAAAAAAGTTACAATTTTGACTCGATGGGCCAGCCTAAACACCAAAAAGATGACATCTAAAGAGGATTCCAGATCATCAACAGAATTAAAAGCTCAAAACCAAAATCGAAAGCGACATTTTTTCTTTTGACGAAATTTCAAAAAGCGTTGAACTTTCACCTTATTGACAGCACTGCAGACGAATTTGCATCCCAAAACGATGTTGCTGAGCAGAATCGTGAAATCCCCACGAGATTCTGGGTACTTTGATTGCTCATTCAGCACGAATCTCGTGATGGTCATCAAATCTGTACGGTACGCATCTGCTTCGTGATCCATCTTTGTTCCTCAAACTTCTACGCCAGCAAAATGCCTTTTTAGACAGATGTTTTAGAGAAAGAGAGAAGAGATTGAAATGTGCAATCTTTTAAACCCTATTTTGTGTGTTGCACGTTTCGAGGAAGATGATGAGATAAAGACGCGACTGGTGATAAATCGAACGAACAAGCGAAGCCAAGAAGACATAGGAGATCGGTTTGACACGTGGCAGTGACGGGTTTGGCCGTCATTTTATGTTTTGGGGATAACGATGACGAACGAACTTCGTCCTCGTATGTTTTGATGCGATCCGCCTGATCGTCTCACACTGTGTCACGATAAGAATATCTTGGGTGTAATGATAAAGTTGACCAATTTCGTTATATAATACTTTAATAAAAAAGAGTGATTTACATATTTAAGTATTTTTGTACTTTTTCTTTACATGTTAGGTATTTTCGGCTGCATGGTACTTTGTATGTGTGCAATTCCAATTTAGCTATTCAACTAAATGAAACACCTCTAAATTTTTTTATGTTATAATAATAAAAAAAAAAAATTTTATACCTGCAGAGTTTTAGAACACCGAGAAATAAAAGGAGAAGCGAGAGAGAGAATAAGTTTGTATTAAGAAGTTTGTGAAAAGGAGTGTTTATGAACGAACGAAACGTTCGTTTATATAGAAGATAAAAAAGCGAATTACTGTGCATGAATAGTGACAGTGGACTCCACATGATAATTTTTTTCTTCGTATATCGACGTTTTGTCCCTGCTATAATTGACTTTTCATAACACTCCTCCATGGAGACCAATGTCACATTCAAATTCTGCTCAACACCTTTGTTGCCTCGTTAAAAACCTTTCTAGGAAAAACCCAATGGGAAAAACCATAGTAAGGTAAAAAGAGTACAACTGTGTAAGCTCCCCCTTGATTAAGGTTGTCTTAGATATCTTGTTGATGGCACATTCCAATACTATGTACATGCTTCTTGAACATAGTGGTGGGTAATGATTTTGTGAAAAGATCTGCTGCGTTGTCGCATGATCGGACATATCTTACTTCAATCTCTTTATTTTTCTCGAGTTCTTGGATGTACAAGAACAACTTTGGAGGTATATGTTTCGTCCTATCACTTTTGATATATCCTTCCTTCGTTTGAGCAACACACGCAGCATTATCTTCATACAAGATTGTTGGCTCCGTATCTCCGAGAATCCCACTACTTAACCGGATGTGTCGGCTTATTGATTTCAGTGAGACACATTCTCTACTTGCTTCATGGAGTGCAATAAGTTCGGCATGATTCGAGGAAGTAGCCACCAGTGTCTGCTTCTGAGAACGCCAAGATATAGCAGTGCCTCCGATCATGAAAACGTATCTCGTTTGTGATCGGGCTTTGTGTGGATCCGATAAATATCCTGCATCTGCAAAACCGACCATTTTACCTTTTGAATTTTTAGGATAAAAAAATCATAAGTTAATAGTCCCTTAAAGGTAACGAAAAACATGTTTAATTCCATTCCAATGTCTTCGCGTAGGGTACGAACTGAATCTTGCCAAAAGATTAACAGCAAATGATATATCAGGCTGTATGCAATTTGCAAAGTACATCAGAGCTCCGATTGCACTTAGATATGGTACTTCAGGAGCAAGTATCTCTTCGTTTTCCTCATGTGGTTGGAATGGATCATTTTCAATATTGAGCAACCTAACGACCATGGGGGTACTGAGTGAAGTTGCCATATCCATGTTAAATCTTTTTAACACTCTTTTGGTATATGTAGATTGGTGCACAAATATACCCTTTTCGGAATGCTCAATTTGAAGGCCAAGACAATACTTTGTCTGCCCGAGATCTTTCATCTTAAATCCTCCTTTCAAATAATTTGATGCTTTTTGGATTTCTTCATGAGTTCCAATAATGTTTAGATCATCAACATATACTGCGATTATCACGAATCCAGATGTTGTTTTCTTGATAAAAACACATGGGCATATAGGATCATTTACATATCTTTCTTTTGTTAAATGCTCGTTGAGACGATTATACCACATACGTTCAGATTGTTTTAACCCATATAATGATCTTTGCAATTTGATTGCACATAACTTTTTTTGGTTTAGATTTTAATGCTTCTGGCATCTTAAATCCATCGGGAACTCTCATGTAGATATCAGTATCCAATGACCCATATAAATATGCTGTAACGACATCCATAAGTCGCATCTCTAGATTTTCATCAGCCGCTAGACTCATCAGGAATCTAAACGATATTGCATCCATAACAGGAGAATATGTTTCTTCATAATCTATTCCAGGTCTTTGAGAAAACCCTTGAGCCACAAGACGAGCTTTATATCTCATAATCTCATTTTTCTCATTTCTTGTCCGAACGAAAACCCATTTGTATCCAACTGGTCTCACATCTGCAGGTGTGAGCATAATAGATCCAAATACTTCTCGTTTATTAAGTGAATCCAGTTCAGCTTGTATAGCATCTTTCCATTTTTTCCAGTCATGTCTCTTTTGACATTCATACACAGATTTTGGCTCTGGATCCTCATTTTCTTCATTTATTTCTTTTGATATGAGGTATGAGAAAACATCATCGAGATCTTCTATTTATTTTCTTTTCCATATTTTTCTTTAATGGATGTAATTGATAGAAATCTCATGATTTTCTTCTGGCTCTTGATGTTCTACATCATCTTGAGTCTCGTGATTTACTTCCTCCAAAGTACTTTCTGATACTTTGGGGTTTTCATGCACTTCAGCTTCCTTTTGTTTCTTAGGATTCTTATTTTTGGAACCGACTGGTCTGCCACGCTTTAGGCGTGTTCTAGACTCACGTGTATTGTCTGCTCTTCCATGTTCTTGTGGTATTTCAACACGAGCAGGAGCATTTGCAGCTGGTATATGTGATATTATGTATTTTTAACATATTTTGATTTGTTTTTAGTATTTGGTTTGAGTTTTGATTTGCATCTTTCGTTAGTTTTTCGAGTCTTTTCTATTGTTTCGAGTCTTTTCACAGATTTTATGGAGTTCCGAAGGAGTTTGGCGTTTACGTACATGTTCGAGTCAAGTTAAGATGGAATAACGAGAAAATGACCAAACACAAGAGAACGACCGTTCTGATGGAAGAACGATCGTTCTGGTCAAGCAAAGGAACGACCATTCTATTCCGGAACGACCGTTCCCTCATTCACCTACCTTGCCGACAAATGCAGAGGAACGACCGTTCCCTGAAGAGAACGATCGTTTCCCATCTCACCTACTCCACCAACAACCAGGCAAGGAACGACCGTTCTCCACCAAGAACGATCGTTCCCCATTTCACCAACACCCACCTACTTCGATCGACAATTGAGAACGATCTTTCTCCCATCAGAATGACCATTCCTTACTTCACCTACTCCCCTACACCTTGGCCTATATATAGAACTCACTCTTGATGTTTCAAAACACACCATCTTCTTCTCCCACTCTTCTCTAGCTTCTAAACATTGCTTCTTCTCTCTCTTTTAAGCTTTAATGTTTATGTTTTTATCAAGTTCTTATTAGTTTCTTTTAAGCTTTAAACATTTATGCTTTAATAAAGTTTTACTTTCAGTTCTTATTACCTATATTTGTGCTTTAATCAAGTTCTATTAAGTTTACTTTCAGTTCTTATTATCTATATTTATGCTTTGTTCAAGTTCTTATTAAGTTATTTTCAGCTTTCATTATCTATTCAAGCTTTTATGATGAACTCAATAATCTCTATGTTTTCTTCTTCTTTAATTATGTCTGAGTAGATCTCTTAGTTAGGTTAAGGTTTGTCAAAGGAATTCATGAGCTTTAGGGTTAAACACAAATAGGCTATTCAAATCGATGTCTTCACCTTTGTTGTTCTTTATGCTTAAATCGAATTGATCACTTGATTTTATGATATTAGGTTTAACTTAGACAGCGAGAGTTGCTAGGTTGCTAGAAAGAACATTGGTGAGCAATTTATTCATTACCTGCGAGAGTAGATGTATTGGAGAATTGTGAACAAATCAAACCTATCCTTAAAGTTTGTCTACGATTTCTAGTACCAACGAGAGTTAGGAAGTTGATATGTTGTATTTTTAGTGTTTTTAAGGCTTTGTTTATTTTTATTTTTATATGTATTCATAGATATTCTGGGGAAATTTGAGGTAAAAAGGTGGAATCAGGCAATGAAGACTAAGAAGGGATAAAGAGGTGAAAAAGAAGGACATAAATGATGATTCGGAAACAATCCGAAGTACTTGAAAGATCGACTCGTACGAAGACCTTAACGGTATCTGATGAAGTTTATATCTTCTTAAAAGTTGTAGCCGTTTGAGTCAGCGTTCCAACGGAAGTGGTTTCATGTCATTTGGAGATATATTCAAGAAGTTATGGTCGATATACTGACCATATGATCTCCAGAACGACCATTCCCCAAGAGAACGACCATTCCACTAGAGAACGACCGTTCTTAGGGAAGAACGACCGTTCTGGCCCAAATCAAGAGAACGACCATTCCCGAAGGAGAACGACCGTTCTTGCTCTCACCTACCTTGCCGACAAATGTGCTAAGGAACGACCGTTCTTCCTTCGGAACGATCGTTCCCCGTCTCACCTACTCCACCTACTTCGGTCAATCATGGAGAACGATCGTTCTCCTTCAAGAACGATCGTTCCCCATCCTACCTACTCCCCTACACCTTCTTATATATAGAACTCACTCTTGATGTATGAAAACACACTTAATTTTTATAAAACACAAACTCAACAAGAGTTTGGCTCTAGCTTAGTCCGGGTCTCGCATCTTCGGTGTCGTAGTCGTTAGGCTGTATGAAAGTGCAGTTTCCTAGGCTCTACTCCCTGTGGATCGATACCTTGAAGTGCTACAAACGACATGACGTTATGATTGCGGTGTTGTGCACGTTGAGGGTAATTGACGTGCCGAGCCTAAAAACTCGCACAATCAATTTCCTACTGCAAGTGCACAGCATACGAAGTAGTATTTAGGGGTCGATCCCACGAAGACCAGTTTTCACACTTTGATATATTGAGCTAATTCAAAAGCTAAGACAATTCAATATGTTTTTGGTTTTTGTAAATAGTAAGTAATGAAAGCGAAATCGGTTGTAAGATAATATTAAGCAAGCGTTAGGTCAAGGAATATCGCAGGAGATTCAGAGAGCAACGGATTAAACAACTATTCAGGCAATGATTGAGCATAAATCTAGAACTTAAACACTAAGAATATCAATCCACTCTCGTGGTACCAATATCTTTGTCTATCAACCTAGAATCCTAGCTCTCGCTGGTACTAGAAATCGTAGACAAGCATTAAGGATAGGTTTAATATGTTCACAATTCTCAATACATCTGCTCTCGCAGGTAATGGTTAAATTGCTCACCAAAAAAACTTGATACACGAGTTTTAAACCCTTATTTCCTACTGCAAGTGCACAGCATACGAAGTAGTATTTAGGGGTCGATCCCACGAAGACCAGTTTTCACACTTTGATATATTGAGCTAATCAAAAGCTAAGACAATTCAATATGTTTTTGGTTTTTGTAAATAGTAAGTAATGAAAGCGAAATCGGTTGTAAGATAATATTAAGCAAGCGTTAGGTCAAGGAATATCGCAGGAGATTCAGAGCAACGGAATTAAACAACTATTCAGGCAATGATTGAGCATAAATCTAGAACTTAAACACTAAGATAATATCAATCCACTCTCGTGGTACCAATATCTTTGTCTATCAACCTAGAAATCCTAGCTCTCGCTGGTACTAGAAATCGTAGACAAGCATTAAGGATAGGTTTAATATGTTCACAATTCTCAATACATCTGCTCTCGCAGGTAATGTTAAATTGCTCACCAATGTTCTTTCTAGCAACCTAGCAACTCTCGCTGTCTAAGTTAAAACAAATTTCATAAGATCAAGTGATCAATTCGATCTAAGCATTAAGAACAACAAGGGTGAAGATATTGATTTGAATAGCCTATTTGTGTTTAACCCTAAAGCTCATGAATTCCTTGACAAACCTTAACTAAAAGAGGTCTACTCAGACATGATTAAAGAAGAAAACAAAGAGATTATAGAGTCATAATAAAAGCTTGAATAGATAATGAAAGTTGAAAATAACTTAATAAGAACTTAAGTAATGCATAAATATAAATAACTGAAAGTAAAGCATAAATATAAAGACTAAAAGTAAAGCATAAATATAAAGACTGAAAGTAAAACTTGATTAAGCATAAAGATAAGAACTGAAAGTAAAGCATAAGATTAAAAGCATAAGATTAAAGCTTAAAAGAAACTTAACAAGAACTAGATAAAAGCATAAACATAAAACTTAAAACTAAAGAAGAAGCTATGCTTTGAAGCTAGAGAAGAGAGGAGGAAAGAAGGTGTGTTTTGAGAGTGATGTTGTGAGTCCATTATATAGGCCAAGGTGAAGGGGAGTAGGTGAAGCGGGGAACGGTCGTTCTTGGTGTAGAACGATCGTTCTCCTTGGTCGATCGAAGTAGGTGAAGTAGGTGAGCTTGGGAACGATCGTTCTAGGTGGAGAACGGTCGTTCCGTGCATGGTTGTTGGTGAAGTAGGTGAGACCGGGAACGGTCGTTCCTTGCATGGATCGGTCGTTCCTCTGCTTTGTCGGCAAGGTTGGTGAAATGGAGAACGATCGTTCCCTTGGGGGAACGGTCGTTCTTGTCTGGGCGTTCTTCTCAAAGAACGGTCGTTCTTCACTTTGTCCTTTTCTCGTGTTTTCCCGACTCGAACATCTCCGTAAACGCCAAACTCCTTCGGAACTCCATGAAATCTGTAAAAGACTCAAAACAAAAGAAAAGACTCGAAAAACTAACGAAAGATGCAAATCAAAACTCAAACCGAATACTAAAAACGAATCAAAATACGTTAAAAAACATATATATCAACTCTCCCCAACTAAAACCTTTGCTTGTCCTCAAGAAAAATCAGATATCTTACAAAGAGGAGAGGTTAGAAAAACGTGTGAAATTCGTAAAACTTGTAGGACCATACTCTAAGTCAATTGCCCGTAAACCGCATTCGCAAAGTTCAGATCAAACCGTACTTCATTGTACTTCTCCATAACCGTAGCAAATAAATGAAATCTCTGATCAAGCAGAAACTAATATTTATCATTCATTATCAAATGCGTGTACTCTCACAAAGGGAATATCTAACACGTTATGGTCTAGGTATCAAGGTTGGTATTTGGTGGCTCAAGTGTTTCGTTTCTTTTAGTAGTATAAACAGATGCAAATCATTATGCAAAATCACCGTGAGACACAGACCAATTAGGAGGTACACAACTCTCCTTAACTCTAATCCTTCTACCCTTTTTTAACAAGTCACAATCAAGAACATGATTAATTTCTTTTAAAATTTTATGGAATTTAACGATATTACCTAGACTTTCCCGGTTCCTTCCGTTTTCTTTTCTGTAATGCAAATAATTTTTATTCTTCTTTTTTCTTTCTTTTTTTTTTTTTTTATATATATATCGGAGAATGGAACCGGTTAGTCTCTAAGATCTGCATCAAAAGAACATCAACAATGTAAGCTTATTTCTTGAATGTGAATAAAACCTTCTACCTTTTTAAAAGTTCACCCTCTTTTGAAACGAAAATTTTCAATGAATATGTTCAAAGAGAGAGATCACATTTCTAGACACATCCCATGAGTTTAATCAGAAAGAGACCACCTATCTAGACACAATCCTAAAGAAAAGTTGTGTCGGTCCGTATACTCCATAGTTTTTGCACATGAATGCAATGACAGTAAACGAAGAAAAGTGGGTTTCAACATGGAAATGGTAAGGGTGTGGTACTAGACTAAGGATAAGTCTAGCCATTTGGAGTTAGGAAAGATTGGTAAAAATTGATGCAAAGAAAACTCCAAATGTAAAATCCAATACATGATTATCAACCCCTAAGTGAGATAAATTAAGTCCATATTAAGTTCCGATAATTCGATTAAGTTCAGATGATTTGAGAAATTCACTAAATGATCAAGTTATGGATTTCTGCGTTTCCAAACTATCCTCAAATAATGCTAAACAGTCTTAAGGCAATGACATCGAACATGTTGCAATTCCAAAAAGTTTTAACAAAATCACACACTGTTTTGACTCGATAAAAATAATTTTTTTTTTTTTTTTTTTTTTTTAGTTTTTGAAAATCTAAACACACCAAATAAAACATAAGAAGTAAACATCAATAAAAACAATGTTAGTACACAAATAATCCCTCCCCCAGACTTGTTTTTAACCGTCCCGGTTGAAACAAACTGAAAGAGAAACCCGTAAAATAAAATAAAAGTAGCATAAAATAAAAATGGATATAACAAGGGTGATAGAAATAACCACAGGCTCAGTGGTCGCTGGTGGAGCTATCGGTGCTGCTCTCTATCCGCTCAACCGATCAACACTTAATAAAAACCTGCAAAAACAATCTAAAACAAAACAAGAAACGTAAATAGAATAAGAAAAAACTTCACGCTATTTTACATGTTACCTGGTGGGTTGCCTCCCATGAAAGCGCTTCTTTTACGTCTCTAAGCTTGATGTTGGTGCCATGTATCAGTGAGGCTTGGTTTGGGAGCTTGCTCCAAAACAGGCTCCGAATTCAGACATCCTTATGTTCAGAACTCTACTCAGCATTCCATTCACAACACAATATCCTTCTCTTTCAACTCTGATGGAAGAATAGCTCTAACTGTAGAGAAAGGTTAGGACGACCTTTGCACTGACCTTGTAGTCAACCGAGTTTCCATCATATCCTTGAGGGATCAAAGTCATTTGAGGACCTCCCGTAATCTTTTGTACGGCACATTTTCTTGCGTTTTTGCCTCTCCCTAAATTTCCCGGGGTGGAGCAGGTGCTTGCGGAATTGGAGTGGGTGCTTCCTCTTTATCCACTGCTGAGATGCAAGAGGAGCGTGTGGTTGTTCCTATGGGAACGGCTTCGTAGAAGACATTCTTGTCAATCTTGGAAAAGCAACTTGCCTATTCGGCATATCGATGATTGCACCCACTGTAGCCATGAATGGTCTTCCAAGAAGTAAGGGTGTGCCATAACCTTCTCTCATCTCCACAACCTGAAAATCGGTTGGAACTAGGCAATCCCCTATTCGGACAGGTAGATCGTGAATGCTGCCAGACGATGTTGTTGAGGAGGTGTTTGCAAATCGAAGAGTCATATGACTAGGCTTTACCTTAGAAATTTTCAACTTCTCTGCAATTGCCTTTGACATGAGATTCACAGTAGACCCGGAATCACAAAGAGCGTCCTTGAATTCAACTCCAGCAACGGAGCATGGGACTAAGAATTTTCCGGGATCTTCAACCTTAGGCAATACCCTCAGTGCTGGTGGTGTACTCCTTGCTTCTACAAAGATTGCCTTAATCTCTTCTTGAGTTATCTTCTTAAAATCAGCTGGTTTCTCTGCACTGATGGGCTCCTCTGATCTTTAAGTAAAACGGGATAAGGCACTTTAGGAATGTATACCCTTGCTGGAAGATTTTCTGATGCCTTAGAAGTTTGACCAATCTGAATCTCAAGCTTCTTCATGCGAGTGCAAACAGCTTCAAAATTATTGTTGAGATCATTGTACATGCTGTCCACCTTGACATTGACCTCATCAGCAGATTTTTGTTGGTTGAGTAAAACCAAGTGCATAAGAGACTTCAGCTCGTCTTGAGAGTTAGACGCTGAAGCTTGCATGCTCTGATTCTCCACATGGCCTCCATTCACGTAGTTCACCTCTGCGTGAGTCCCTGATGTCCTCTTAACTGATTCAGCGGTTTGTGCAATCTGAGGTCAAGCTGCTTCATGTGAGTCTGTACTGCTTCGTACTTCCCATTAAGGTCCACATACATGGTGTCAATTTTTGTATTGATCTCAGCCGCGGCTTTTTGCTGTCCCGTCAGTAGTTGTTGCATCATGTTCTCAGCTCGTCTTGGGAGCGGGTTGCTGAAGATGAAGGCTGCGGATTTGTGAAAGGTTGGGGCTGCGAGTTTATTAAGGGCTGCTTTTGTTGATTTCCTCTGGAATCGGTTCTGATTTGGGACGAATGTCTACCCTGGTAGTTGTGGAGTAGCCTTCCTGTAAGCCCATCTGATTCTGTCCTCCTTTCTTAGGGTAAACCTGGTCTTGAGGATTCTCCACATTAGTACTCCTATAGGACAAATTCGGATGGGTATTGAAACCTTGGTTGTTGAAACTGCGGTTCTGTCCGAATCCTTGCCCGTTCACATAATTGACCTCCCTCCGATCATCACCGGTTTATTCCTCATGGACTTGAGCGAGGGCGGACTTTTGGTTCCCCTTAAGGAGAAGGTTAACCTTGGCCGTGAGCTCCGCAATCTGCTTGGACTCCACACTGTTGACCTTCTTTCTGTCGTACTCTGGGTTTTTGTTGCTGGAACTTGCGGCTAGGTTCTCGATCAGCTCCAGAGCTCTTTCCTTTGACTTAGTGTAGAAGTCACCGTTACTAGCTGCATTCAGGGCGTTTATGTAGTCCCAATCAACTCCGTCATAGAAGGTGCTGAGCAGCTGCTCATCACTAAACCCATGGTGAGGGCACTCGCGTTTGTACTCCTTAAACCGCTCCCATGCTTCATTGAAGGATTCACCGGACTGTTGTTCGAATGAGGAGATCTTGTTCCTCAAGGCTGCGGTCTTGGATTTCGTGTAGAACTTATCCAAGAAGGCTGATCTTGCATCAGCCCAAGTCGGTAGAGAGCGTGGTGGTAAAGATTTTAACCACTGTGATGCTTTTCCCGCAAGAGAGAAAGGGAAAAGCTTGCACTTCAAAAAATCTGGGGGCACACCATTGGAGCCGATTGTGCTACAGATCTCTTCGAAGTTCTCGATGTGATCCATCGGAATCTCAGCAGGCAGACCGTGGAACAGGTGTTGCTTCACGAGGGCGATTAATTGAGCCTTGATCTCGTAATCTTGCCTCTGGATGGTCGGGGCAACGATCGCAGATCGATCCTGATAGTATGTGTGAGCCGCATCTTTGTCTCCGAAGGCAGGTTGTGCAATGAGTTGCCTCTCCTGTTGCAAACGAAGCTGCTCCATGGCTGTCTGAAGTTGTAGCAGCTGAGCTGCGATGTCTATTTCCCCCATATCTGAGTTGGCGGTGTCAGTCGTTTCTGGTTCCGGAACAGGTGTGTTACGTCTCTGCCTGTTCCCTCGTTCTGCTCTTGCTAACTCTTCGTTAGATAAGCTAACAAGATCCTCGTTGTTTCTGCTTCTTGTGCTCCTTGGTGACATGCACCTGAAACACAAAAACAAAGAAGAAAAGAAAACGAGTTTAGTAAAGTTCTTAGTCTGATAATTCAGCCGTAAACCAAAGGCGAAAAATTTGGTCCCCGGCAACGGCGCCAAAAACTTGATACACGAGTTTTAAACCCTTATTTCCTACTGCAAGTGCACAGCATACGAAGTAGTATTTAGGGGTCGATCCCACGAAGACCAGTTTTCACACTTTGATATATTGAGCTAATTCAAAAGCTAAGACAATTCAATATGTTTTTGGTTTTTGTAAATAGTAAGTAATGAAAGCGAAATCGGTTGTAAGATAATATTAAGCAAGCGTTAGGTCAAGGAATATCGCAGGAGATTCAGAGCAACGGATTAAACAACTATTCAGGCAATGATTGAGCATAAATCTAGAACTTAAACACTAAGATAATCATCCACCACTCTCGTGGTACCAATATCTTTGTCTATCAACCTAGAAATCCTAGCTCTCGCTGGTACTAGAAATCGTAGACAAGCATTAAGGATAGATTTAATATGTTCACAATTCTCAATACATCTGCTCTCGCAGGTAATGGTTAAATTTCTCACCAATGTTCTTTCTAGCAACCTAGCAACTCTCGATGTCTAAGTTAAACCAAATTTCATAAGATCAAGTGATCAATTCGATCTAAGCATTAAGAACACAAGGGTGAAGATATTGATTTGAATAGCCTATTTGTGTTTAACCCTAAAGCTCATGAATTCCTTTGACAAACCTTAACCTAACTAAGGTCTACTCAGACATGATTAAAGAAGAAAACAAAGAGATTATAGAGTTCATAATAAAAGCTTGAATAGATAATGAAAGTTGAAAATAACTTAATAAGAACTTAAGTAATGCATAAATATAAATAACTGAAAGTAAAGCATAAATATAAAGACTAAAAGTAAAGCATAAATATAAAGACTGAAAGTAAAACTTGATTAAGCATAAAGAAAGAACTGAAAGTAAAGCATAAGATTAAAAGCATAAGATTAAAGCTTAAAAGAAACTTAACAAGAACTAGATAAAAGCATAAACATAAAACTTAAAACTAAAGAAGAAGCTATGCTTTGAAGCTAGAGAAGAGAGGAGGAGAAGAAGGTGTGTTTTGAGAGTGATGTTGTGAGTCCATTATATAGGCCAAGGTGAAGGGGAGTAGGGTGAGCGGGGAACGGTCGTTCTTGGTGTAGAACGATCGTTCTCCTTGGTCGATCGAAGTAGGTGAAGTAGGTGAGCTTGGGAATGATCGTTCTAGGTGGAAACGGTCGTTCCGTGCATGGTTGTTGTGAAGTAGGTGAGACCGGGAACGGTCGTTCCTTGCATGGATCGGTCGTTCCTCTGCTTTGTCGGCAAGGTTGGTGAAATGGAGAACGATCGTTCCCTTGGGGGAACGGGCGTTCTTGTCTGGTCGTTCTTCTCAAAGAACGGTCGTTCTTCACTTTGTCCTTTTCTCGTGTTTTCCCGACTCGAACATCTCCGTAAACGCCAAACTCCTTCGGAACTCCATGAAATCTGTAAAAGACTCAAAACAAAAGAAAAGACTCGAAAAACTAACGAAAGATGCAAATCAAAACTCAAACCGAATACTAAAAACGAATCAAAATACGTTAAAAACACATAATATCAGAAGTCTAGGTTGATAGACAAAGATATTGATACCACGAGAGTGGATCGATATTATCTTAGTGTTTGAGTTCTAGACTTATGCTTAATCAATGCCTGAATAATTGTTTGATCCTTCGCTCTGAATCTCCTGCGATATTCCTTGACCTAACGCTTGTTTAATATTATCTTTACAACCGATTTTGCTTTTATTACTTACTATTTACAAAACCAAAAACAAAATTGAATTGTCTTAGCTTTTGATTTAGCTCATTAGATCAAAGTGTGAAACTGGTTTTCGTGGGATCGACCCCTAAATACTACTTCGTATGCTGGGCACTTGCAGTTGAAAATAAAGGTTTAAAACTCATGTATCAAGTTTTTGGCGCCGTTGCCGGGGACCAAATTTTTCACCTTTGGTTTACGGCTGAATTATTAGACTAAGAACTTTACTGAACTCGTTTTCTTTTATTCTATGTTTTTGTGTTTCAGGTGCATGTCCACAAGGAGCACAAGGTGCAAAAACAACGAGGACCTTCTTTGCTTGACAAACGACGAGCTAGGAAGGAGAGAACGAAAAAGCAGAAGACGCAAAACACCCATTCAAGAAGCAGAAACGACGGACAGCGCCAACTCAGAGATGGGCAGACAAGCAGACATCGCAGCTCAGCTGCAACAACTTCAGACAGCCATGGAGCAGCTTCGCTTGCAACAGGAGAGGCAACTCATTGCGCAACCTGCTTTCGGGGACAAAGATGCGGCTCACGCATACTACCAGGATCGATCTACGATCGTTACCCCGACCATCCAGAGGCAAGATTACGAAATCAAGGCTCAATTGATCGCCCTCGTGAAGCAACACCTGTTCCACGGTCTGCCTGCTGAGATTCCGATGGATCACATCGAAAACTTCGAAGAGATCTGTAGCACAACCGGCTCCAATGGTGTGCCTCCAGATTTCTTGAAGTGCAAGCTTTTCCCATAAGAGCTTTTCCCCTTCTCTCTTATGGGAAAAGCATCACGGTGGTTAAAATCTTTACCACCAGGCTCTCTACCGACTTGGGCTGATGCAAGATCAGCTTTCTTAGACAAGTTCTACACCAAGTCCAAGACCGCAGCCTTGAGGAACAAGATTTCCTCATTCGAGCAACATCCCGGCGAGTCATTCAATGAAGCGTGGGAGCGATTCAAAGAGTATAAGCGTGAGTGCCCTCACCACGGTTTCAGCGATGAGCAGCTGCTCAGCACCTTCTACGACAGAGTAGAATGGGACTACCGCAACGCTTTGAATGCCGCGAGTAATGGAGACTTCTATACAAAGACAAAGGAAGGAGCTCTATAACTGATCGAGAACTTAGCCGCAAGTTCCAGCAACAAGAGTCCGGAGTACGATAGAAAAAAGGTCAACAACGTGGAGTCCAAGCAGATTGCAGAGCTCGCAGCCAAGGTTAACCTTCTCTTGAAGGGAAACCAAAAGTCGGTCCACTTTTTGAATAAGAATGGAGAAGCACCCCTCGCTCAAGTCTATGAGGTAGAAACCGGTGATGATCGGATGGAGGTCAACTATGTCAATGGGCAAGGTTTCGGACAGGACCGCGGTTTTAACAACCAAGGTTTCAACACTCATCCGAACATGTCCTATAGGAGCACCAATGTGGAGAATCCGCAGGATCAGGCTTATCCTAAGCAAGGGAATCAGCCGCAGATGGGTTTTCAGAAGAACTACTCCAACAACTACCAGAACCGGTCATTCGTTCCTAATCAGAACCAATTCCAAAGAGGGAATCAGCCAATGCAGCCTTTCACAAATCCGCAACCTTCATCTTCAGCAACCAGCTCTCAAAACGAGCTGAAGAATATGATGCAACAACTACTGGCGGGACAGCAAAAATCCGCGGCTGAGATCAACTCCAAGGTTGACACAATGTATGTCGACCTTAATGGGAAGTATGAAGCTGTGTCGACTCACATGAAGTAGCTCGATGTTCAGATTGCACAAACCGCTGAATCGATTAAGAGGACACAAGGGACTCATGCAGAGGTGAATTACGTGAATGGATGCTATGTGGAGAATCAGAGCTTTCAAGCTCATGCGTCTAACTCCCAAGACGAGCTGAAGAACATGATGCAACAACTACTGGCAGGTCAGCAAAAGGCAGCATCTGAGATCAATGCTAAGGTCGATACAATGTACGTGGACCTCAATGGAAAATATGAAGCTGTATGGACTCATATGAAACAGCTCGACATTCAGATTGCACAGACGGCTGAGGCTATCAAGAGGGCACCAGGAACTCCGCTTGGAAATGCTGAACCACCTACGAAGGATTTTGTCAACGCCATCGAATTGAGAAGCGGAAAGAGGCTCCACCATACCGCGACCTCAACTTCAAAATCGGCAAAAGAAAAAAAGGCAACCACGGAGCATGTGCTCGGCCAGACTACACAGGCCATTTCCACCCCAAAATCTGCAGTGATTCCAGAGAGGGTGTACACTCCTAAGGTGCCTTATCTAGCTCCACCACCATTGAAGGTATTGCCTAAGGTTGAAGATCCTGGAAAATTCCTGGTCCCGTGCTCCATTGCAGGCGTTAAATTCGGAGAAGCTCTTTGTGATTCCGGGTCCACTGTTAATCTCATGTCAAAGGCAATTGCAGAGAAGTTAAAAATTTCTGAGGTAAAGCCTAGTCATATGACTCTTCAATTTGCAAACACCTCCTCAACAACATCGTCTGGCAGCATTCACGATCTACCTGTCCGAATAGGGGATTGCCTAGTTCCAACTGATTTTGAGGTTGTGGAGATGAGAGAAGGTTATGGCATGCCCTTACTTCTTGGAAGACCATTCATGGCTACAGTGGGTGCAATCATCGATATGCCAAATAAGCAAGTCTATTTTTTCAAGATTGACAAAAATGTCTTCTACAAAGCCATCCCCATTGGAACCACCACACGTGCCTCTTGCATCTCAGCAGTGGATAGTGAAGAAGCACGCGCTCCGATCCCACGAGCACCTGCTCCACCATCCGGAAGGTTTAGGGAGAAGACAAATACGCAAGAGAACGTGCAGTGCAAAAGGATTACGGGGGGTTCTCAAATGACTTTGATCCCTCAAGGATATGATGGAAACTCGGTTGACTACAAGGTGAAGTGCAAAGGTTATCCTAAACCTTTCTCTAGAGTTAGAGCTATTTTTCCATCAGAGTTGAAAGAGAAGGGTATTGGTGTTGTGAATGGAATGCTGAGTATGGTTCTGAACATAAGGATGCTTGATTAGGGAGCTTGTTTTGGAGCAAGCTCTCAAGCCCAACCTGATTGATACATGGCACCAAAGTCAAGCTAATGACTTAAACCAAGCGCTTGGTGGGAGGCAACCCACTGGTAAGTGTCTCTAACTTTTATTTTTCTTGTGCTACTAATTTTTGGTTTTGGTTTTCTTTGTTTCAGCCAATCCACAAAAAAAAAAGAGGGTGCACGTCTTCAGGTAAGTTTTCTTGTCCCTACACCCTTGTCAAATCCATTATTAATTTTTCATTTATCATCCTTTCTCTTGATTTATTCTCACACCGGGACGGTGTGAAATAAGTCTGGGGGAGGGTGTTGATACTAATTCCGTTTTCTTTGTCTTGTTTAAGTTGTTTTGCGTCTGTTTTATTGAGTTAAAATTTAGTTAGGGAGTTATGATCTTTCTTTGGAACAAACTGTTTTAACTACCATTTTAGTGACCATTCTTATAGCCATTGACAGCGGATTCTACCAAAAAGAAATTCCAAAGGTAAATTGAACTTCCATTATCCCCATACTATTTGAGTATTTAGATGATCCAGAGCTGGCCTAGATATAATGAACTTAATTTTTCTCATCTTGGGGCTTGGTATACTTTGAATCGGATTTCTTGTTTAGATCTGATAGGATTAGTCTGTGATTATGGTTTCCCTCTCTCTTCCCTTCATTGTCTCTAAAAAAAAAAAGGGTATAGCTTTGAAAAGTAGTTAAATCATTGGATACTGGTCTAAAAAAAAAAAAAAAAAAGAGAACAATCAGTCTATAAAAAAAAAAAAAAGATACCCTAGTAGGGAAAAATCGACTGATTGGAAGCGAGAAAAGAGGGAGAAAGGAGACTAGAAGCCGGCTATCCATAAATTCAGTACTTAGGTAAGTTAGAGTCCATGTGTCCTTTGATCGATAGTCCCTCGATGAGACTGCACGTAAAACTTAATAAGGTCAGCAATGGGGATTTTAGATTACTCTTATGGGTTGTGGTTTGGAATCTGGATGGTTAGTAAATCTGCGGAAAATTACAAGAGGTCTTAACTTAAGTTGGTACTGTTTGATGTGGCTTACTCTAGTGCTGGTTGATTAAGGGTTCTAAAGAATAAGTGATTTTCCCATGTTTTCAAACCTTTCTTCACGGTTTAAGCTTTAGTTTGTTTGAGGACAAACAAAGGTTTTAGTTGGGGAGAGTTGATATTATGTATTTTTAACATATTTTGATTTGTTTTTAGTATTCGGTTTGAGTTCTGATTTGCATCTTTCGTTAGTTTTTCGAGTCTTTTCTATTGTTTCGAGTCTTTTCACAGATTTTATGGAGTTCCGAAGGAGTTTGGCGTTTACGTACATGTTCGAGTCAAGTTAAGATGGAATAACGAGAAAATGACCAAACACAAGAGAACGACCGTTCTGATGGAAGAACGATCGTTCTGGTCAAGCAAAGGAACGACCATTCTATTCCGGAACGACCGTTCCCTCATTCACCTACCTTGCCGACAAATGCAGAGGAACGACCGTTCCCTGAAGAGAACGATCGTTTCCCATCTCACCTACTCCACCAACAACCAGGCAAGGAACGACCGTTCTCCACCAAGAACGATCGTTCCCCATTTCACCAACACCCACCTACTTCGATCGACAATTGAGAACGATCTTTCTCCCATCAGAACGACCATTCCTTACTTCACCTACTCCCCTACACCTTGGCCTATATATAGAACTCACTCTTGATGTTTCAAAACACACCATCTTCTTCTCCCACTCTTCTCTAGCTTCTAAACATTGCTTCTTCTCTCTCTTTTAAGCTTTAATGTTTATGTTTTTATCAAGTTCTTATTAGTTTCTTTTAAGCTTTAAACATTTATGCTTAATAAAGTTTTACTTCAGTTCTTATTACCTATATTTGTGCTTTAATCAAGTTCTATTAAGTTTACTTTCAGTTCTTATTATCTATATTTATGCTTTGTTCAAGTTCTTATTAAGTTATTTTCAGCTTTCATTATCTATTCAAGCTTTTATGATGAACTCAATAATCTCTATGTTTTCTTCTTCTTTAATTATGTCTGAGTAGATCTCTTAGTTAGGTTAAGGTTTGTCAAAGGAATTCGTGAGCTTTAAGGTTAAAAACAAATAGGCTATTCAAATCGATGTCTTCACCTTTGTTGTTCTTAATGCTTAAATCGAATTGATCATTTGATTTTATGATATTAGGTTTAACTTAGACAGCGAGAGTTGCTAGGTTGCTAGAAAGAACATTGGTGAGCAATTTATTCATTACCTGCGAGAGTAGATGTATTGGAGAATTGTGAACAAATCAAACATATCCTTAAAGGTTGTCTACGATTTCTAGTACCAACGAGAGTTAGGAAGTCTAGGTTGATAGACAAAGATATTGATACCACGAGAGTGGATCGATATTATCTTAGTGTTTGAGTTCTAGACTTATGCTTAATCATTGCCTGAATAGTTGTTTGATCCTTCGCTCTGAATCTCCTGCGATATTCCTTGACCTAACGCTTGTTTAATATTATCTTTACAACCGATTTTGCTTTTATTACTTACTATTTACAAAACCAAAAAACAAAATTGAATTGTCCTAGCTTTTGATTTAGCTCATTAGATAAAAGTGTGAAACTGGTCTTCGTGGGATCGACCCCTAAATACTACTTCGTATGCTGTGCACTTGCAGTAGGAAATAAGGGTTTAAAACTCGTGTATAAATATGAGATTTTGTTACCGTCTTGGTGTCTACAAATGCATTGGGAAGCTGATTTGCTATACTTTGCAAATGTATAATTCGTCGAACTTCTAGTTCTGACTCTTTAGTAGGAGGATCAAGGTGTAGCAATGATGGTACACTCCACTTGATTTCCTTGTCTACTAATTTAATTTCTCCCCCTAGAGTTCGGAATATTTTCTCATCAAAATGACAATCTGCAAAACGTGCTGTGAAGACGTCACCAGTCTGTGGTTCCAGGTATCGTATAATTGATGGAGAATAACAACCAATATATATTCCTAACCTTCTTTGTGGTCCCATCTTTGTACGTTGTGGTGGTGCTATAGGCACATGCACCGCACAACCAAAAAATTGTAGATGTGAGATATTTGGTTCTCGACCAAATGCCAATTGGATCGGGGAATACTTGTGGTATGCGCTTGGCCTTATCCGAATCAGTGCTTCTGCATGCAAAATAGCATGTCCCCATACGTAGGTTGGAAGTTTTGATCTTATGATCAAAGGTCTTGCAATTAATTGCAGACGCTTAATTAATGATTCAGCCAAACCATTTTGAGTGTGAACATGAGCTACAGAATGTTCAACTTCAGTTCATGTTACCATACAATAATCATTGAATGCTTGAGATGTGAATTCACCTGCGTTGTCTAATCTAACTCTTTTAATGGTATAATCAGGAAACTGAGCTCACAGTTTGATTATCTGAGTCAGAAATCTCGCAAATGCCACATTTCGAGATGATAACAGACAAACGTGTGACCATCTACTGGAAGCATCAATTAATACCATAAAGTATTGAAATGGTCCACATGATGGATGTATTGGTCCACAAATATCACCTTGAATTCGTTCAAGGTATTTTGGTGATTCTTTATCAATTTTTGTAGGCGATGGCCTTATGATCAATTTTCCAAGAGAACATGTAGCACATGTCATTTTATTTCCCTGATAAATCTCCTGGATTTTCAGTGAATGACCATGTGAGTTTTCTATGATTTTACGCATCATTGTGGTGCCTGGGTGGCCGAGGCGATCATGCCATAATGTGAAATCTTCCGGATTCCTTTTGATCGTAAGATTTGATTCGATTGTATCTATATAAGTCTGATGCAAACAAGAAGGGAGTTTGGAAATTTTTCCAATATATGCGTCCGTCCAGATCTATCAGAAGTTATATACATAAACTTTTTTCCATCGTCAGTTGCAGACTGAGTATCATATCCGTGAAGATATATGTCTTCAAAACTCAACAAATTCCTTTTAGAATTTGGGGAAAATAATGCATTATTGATTGAGAACCTTGTCCCATTAGGTAACGCAAAATTTGCCTTACCAATCACTTCAATCAAGTCTGCAGGACCTGAGATTGTATTAACAATCGCCTTTGTCGGTTTTAAATTAGAAAATTATTTTCTATGTTTCAGAATAGTGTGCGTTGTTCCACTATCTGGTATACATATATCCCCAGTATTCAGCTTGGATGTTGTTTCATTCGTATTGTGATTCATCTCTGAGATTAACAAAACAATTTATAAGATAATTTTATTAGTGAAGAATATCACACAATAATTATACATTAATACTTGAAGATTAGATTTCACAATAATTATACAATAGTAATTAAACATCGCATAATAATTATACATAATCATTGATTATTTATGGCACAATCTTGGGAGTTTTCAAGAGTCACATGATAGGGATTTTAATATTCAGTAATGGTGGTCTCATCGAAATCATTTTTGCGAAGTCGGATACATCAAGATGTGTTGTACCCTCAGAATGTTCCGCAAGGTTAACTTCCTTTCCTTTAGCGGATTCTTTATATAGGGCACAAAGATGCACAGGGGTACGACACACCTTGGACCAATGTACCTTAATGCCGCATCTGAAACAAGCATCCTCTCGCTTCTGGGAGGTACTTCCTTGGATTTCTTTTCCCTTTGAAGTTTGTTCAGAGTGATTCCATTGGAAAGACTTTATATTATATGGGTTGTATCTCCCACGTCCCCGATTGTTTTTACCGCCCCGACCTCGAAAAGATTTGTTTTCTCTCACCGGTTTCTTAATATTCAATGCGTTCGTTCAGGGAACGCTTTGGATCCGGTAGGTCGAGTCATGTGATTCTTTATGAGGAGCTCATTATTCTTTTCGGCAATGAGAAGTGCCACAATCAAAACCGAAAATTTGGTATATCCCCTCAACCTATACTGCTGTTGCAGTGTGATGTGATTTTTGTGGAATGTGGTGTAGGTCTTCTCAAACATTTGATATTCCGTTATGCTCTCACCACAATATCTCAGCTGGGCCACGATTCCTAACACAGTGGAATTGTAGTTCATCACTTTGTTGAAGTCCTGGAACCTCAGACTTTGCCACTCATCCCGAGCAAGTGGAAGTGTTATATCTTTTTGATGATCAAAACGATCTTTCAGAGACTTCCAAAGCTCTTTGGGATCCCTCATGTGTGCATAGTCATATATAATACTTTCATCAAGGTGTCTCCTAAGGAAGATCACCGATTTTGCCATTTCTTGGGCCGTTGAAG
The DNA here is from genome assembly GCA_010577795.1 of Isatis tinctoria. Classification (NCBI taxonomy): domain Eukaryota; kingdom Viridiplantae; phylum Streptophyta; class Magnoliopsida; order Brassicales; family Brassicaceae; genus Isatis; species Isatis tinctoria. The sequence goes on along the minus strand of CM021244.1, from coordinate 25,749,325 downwards.
TATTTTTCTCTTTGATGGTTTCCGTTAAACCTTGAGATTCCAAATGAAGTTTGACATTCGTGGTCCAAGAGATGTAATTAGCACCAGTGATGTCTAGAGCCAGAAATTGGAGCTTCTCCATGTTTTCCATTTGATTTCTAAAATGAAATTATAAATTTTATTAGTGCGGTAATAATAACTCATTTAAAATGAGCCGTTTACATAAATAATACAAGCGATTACAAATAAAAATGATGCATAAAAAAGTAAAACAACATTTGTGGCAAAATCTGCCGAATTAAAATCTCCTATGCAAAGACCATAAATCGATGAAAAAATTACAATCGCAGAGAAAATTAAAAGCAAACGAATCATCATTCATACAAAGTAAAATCTAAAGAAAATTGTTTGAAAAATGTTTCGGAGTAGAAGAAATTGTTGAGTGAAATGAATGAATGAGAGATGAGTGTATTTATAGATTGAAAAACACTGTTCATAATCGTTTGAAAAGGGTAAAAATTTTGAAATTTTTTTCTTTGTGACCGTTGGTGAAAGAGGGATTTAGAAATAATTAAAATATTATGGTAGCAAAGTTAGCCACATTTGAACAATAAATAAATTATACGGCGGCATAGCCGTCCATTATAATATAGTATATATATATATAAATAAATTTACGGCGGCATAGCCGACCATTGTAATATTAACAGTAAATAAATAATTATGGTGCTTTTAGCAGCCATGATATAGTGCATGTAAATTAAATAACGAGGTGACAAACCGCCCACGGTAATATTAAATATATGGTGGTGCGTTTAAACAAACACTACAAAATAAAATTATACAGGCGGATGTTCCGACCATTATAATATAGTATATATATTAAATATATAAATAGCCGTATCATACAGTGATCGTGCTGATAACGTGTTATAATAATAAAAAAAGAGAAATTTTATGCCCGCAGAGTTTTGGAACACCGAGAAATAAAAGGAGAAGCGAGAGAGAGAATAAGTTTGTACTAAGAAGTTTGTGAAGAGGTGTGTTTATGAACGAACGTATAGAAGATAAAAAGAGAATTACTGTGCATGAATAGTAACAGTGGGCTGCACATGATAATTTTATTCTTCCGTCTATCGAAGTTTTCTCCCTTTCTCTCTGCTATAATTGACTTTTCATAACATTTTCTTCTTTTTTAGCTACATATTATTTAATTATTTTTTACTTTCTATCTCTATTTCTTTCTCTCTCTCACACATTCTCTCCTTTTCTCTATTCTTCTCTCTCTCTCACATGTACTTTTATCTTTTAAAACCCAAATTTTTTTTTCTCTCTCTCTCTTTATATTATAGTATGGATACAATCACATTTATATCGCTGGACGATAGGACGTGGATGATAGGACATGAACTTGGATATTATAGTATGGATACAATCAAAATTATATTGCTGCACGATAGGATGTGGATAATCCTGGATATTATAGTATCGATACAATCACAATCACAATTGTGTCCATGCCGTCATTTCCAACATACCTTAACTGATAATCGTGGATATTATAATATGGATACAATATCAGAAGATGTCCACACCATCCTATCCATTCCATTGTGTCCATGCTGATATGTCCACGCCATCAAGTCTTCGCCACCATGTCAATGCCATCAAAGTCTTCGCCGTCATTTCCACGCCACCAAGTCTTCACTGCCTATTCACGCCACCAAGTCTTCGTCACCGTGTCCACACTACCATATCTTCGTCAGCATGTCTTTGCCATCATGTCCACGCCACTATATCCACAGTATCGTGTTTAGGCCATCACAATCTACTTACATGTTTCTTAAGGATTTAGGGATCTAAATGAAAGTTTAAGAGTACGATAGAGGAATTTGAATTTTCTGAGATCTGGATAAATTGTTACTCACCAAGATTTGAATTGTTTGTGGACGAAGAGGCTTCCACCATGTCCGCGAGATAATGTCCATGAAAGTCTATATATCGTGATCATATCCACATGGTCGAACATCAGCGATCTCCACGTCAGGTTTAATGAATGCTGAAATTACTATTTTGCCTTATTTTTCTTCATAAAGCCACGACCTCTGCTAACCCTAATCCGCCGCCGTCCATGTTTTTTTCATGATTTTCATGTTTTTCATGTTTTTTTTTTGTTGTTTTATGTGTAGATTTGATAATTATATAAAGTTGATATGAATTATAATTCAAATTGAAAAAATTATAATTATGTGCTCTTTAGATCCATAAAAATAAATCTTCCTTGTAGGAGAAGGGGATAGAGAGAGAGGTATAAAATAAATTTTCCTTGGAGGAGAATAAGAGGAAGTGAGAGAGAAAAAGAAAGAGAAAATAGAGAGAGAGAGAGAGAGAGATGGAGGAAGAAGAAAAGCACCGATTTTGTGTGTTTCATCAAAGAGAAAGATAGAGAGAAAGAGAGAGAGGGAAAAAAAAGACATTTCTAACTCATGGGTTTCAGCAAAAGAGAGGGCAAAGTAACTTAGTGTCACAAAGTACCTAAAGATGATATTCAAGATTCAGAAAATACCCAGGATTGTAATTATCTCAATAAATATGCAATTTGAAAGAGATATTTATCTATGATTATTTGGTACATTTAAAAAGTTAAAAATATGAAAGTTTTTAGTGAAAATGAAATTTCAATAATTGAATGGAGGATTGGTTAGACTTTAGCTTTTTTAGCAGAGATTTTTTGCTGTAGTTATGTTAGCTATAGGCTATAGCTGCAAATTTTTGGCTGTTAATATTTTTTAGATAAAGTATAAGGTAAATTATAAGATGTGTGTAATATATATAAAATAATTAATTTTCTATTAATAGAAAATGTTTTGTATTAGTAAGCAAAAAGATTATCAAAGCTATTTCTTATTAGAATTAGTAATTTTCTTAAAAAATTATTGAATAAAAATAATTTATTGATTTCTGAAGAAGAAAATGATTATGAGCGATGAAAGTAAAGATTTTAGATATTTTGTTTGTATAAAAGCTGAGAGTTTTGGAAGATGAATTGTTCTTATATTGAAATTAGTGCTAGAGTTTTGGTTTGTATCACAATTATTTCAAATTTGTCTCTTACTTTATTCCTATTTATTTTTAGTTGATGATTTATATTTTCACATTTACCCAATATTATTAATGATTTGTTTGCTCTATAGTTTATACAGCACAAAAAAAGAATGTAGGACTTTTGCTGATATACATAAAAGAAGAGTTTTTTATTTTTACATTATGATTGGTAAAAACTGATAGAACTTTTCGGTATGAAAAATAAAACTAAAGCATTATTGGTTGAATATTGATGTTTTAAAGATAAATAATGTTGTAGGAGTGAAACATATGTCTGATTCCAGCTAGCTTTTTTAGAAATGGAAAGTTAGTGAATAATAAATCAAATCGAATTTAAAATGAGGTAGAAGAATCCTAACAAACATATTGTTGTGGATCGATCCATCCTATCCTAACTTGCTAGATCCATGCTTTATGGAGTAATCATGAGACATTTAGTGGATTTGGATACTAGGATACTCCTTCCGTTTCACAATAAGTATCGTTTTAGGATTGTTTTTTTGTTTTAAAATAAGTGTCGTTTTAGATTTACGAGGTAACTTTTAACATAGATTGACAAGTTTAACCTTTATATTAACCAATAGAAAAAAGGGTATTAATAGGGGTATAATAGACTTTTAATATGCTGCCTTAATTTGTGTGCAAAATGCTAGAATGACACTTATTATGAAACAGGGGAGTAATATTTATAGGACGACATTGGAAGTATGACTGGAGCCCTAAGATGCTGTAAAAGTCTATCACCTCTGCATGCGGAGTTGGATGGTCTCCTCTGGCCATGTCCAACCTTAGCAAAAGAAGAAGAATTTTAGTTAGATTCAGGACGGATTGCTTGAATTTGTTGTTGATGATTAGGGATCCTGAAGACTAGCTTACTGTGAGAGCCGAAACTCACACTGTCAAAACTTATATTTTAGTGGGGGCTCGAAAATTCTATTTATAAAGAACTAGAGGACCGAAAATGCAAAAGAGAGATTTTTATTGATATTTTCCGAAAGTACAAGGGAAATTAGCAAAAGCTGAATAGTCTTAAATTGCTAAAACTCCTAATACCCGGATCTGGGATGGGATTAACCCTTACATGAGCGTACATATATATACTGACAATCCTAGGGTGCTAAGACTTCAGATTTCCGATGTGGGACTTTGTCCTTCCTTCCCAGCCGCCAACCTAAGCTTTTGGGCCCGAAATCCGGCCCGAGAGTCTTCCGTGATCCGTCCGGCGCGTCCTGACCCGAATCTGGCCCGCCGATGAATAGTGGTCCGTGAATAGTAAACCGGTGAATAGTAATCCGAATCTCGGTTTAAGCTTAATTCGATTTTTCGGTTAACTTTGTCTCGGAATGAATAGTGTTTTTCAATGGTTTTTCCCGCGTGAACAGTGTTCAGAGCGTTTTACGACTTCTGAGATTTGAACCGCTCGTTTTTCGTTTGAACTTCCAGCCGCCGGATTCGGTATTGATGGCCAGCCGCCGGATTCGGTATTGATGGCCAGCCGCCGGTTCCTTTGGCTCGTGTGCTCGGCGACTGGTCCATGGACGGCTGAACGTTCGTCAAGGTCTTTCGGGGAATGCTTATGGACGTTCTTGGAGTCAGAACAAGCAAACGGATAGTCTTCGAGTCAATCCGGGCTTAGAATTATGTTTGACGGTTGGTCGACTGGACGATGTTTGGATAATGAGACTTGACTGAGAAATGATCGTGAGCATATGATAAAGACCCGGCGGCTGGCACTTATCCCAGCGGCCGGCCGTGGACGATGAAGACTCGGCGGCTGGCACTTATCCCAGCCGCCGGCCGTGGACAATGAAGACCCGGCGGCTGGCACTTATCCCAGCCGCCGGCCTTGGATGAAGAAGACCCGGCGGCTGGCACTTATCCTAGCCGCCGGCCGTGGACGATGAAGACCCGGCGGCTGGCACTTATCCCAGCCGCCGGCCTTGGATGAAGAAGACCCGGCGGCTGGCACTTATCCTAGCCGCCGCCGTGGACGATGAGACCCGGCGGCTGGCACTTATCCCAGCCGCCGGCCTTGGATGAAGAAGACCCGGCGGGTGGCACTTATCCCAGCCGCCAGCCGTGGACAATGAAGACCCGGCGGCTGGCGCTTATCCCAGCCGCCGGTTGATGTCTTGGACGGTTCGTGGGCAGTTTGCCTTAGCTCGTCCGTTCCATGTTTCAGGATAAGTTCCATTTGATCTCGTCCTTGACTTCTCGTTCCGTCAATCTTCGAGGAGGGGATTTCGACCCCAACAGTTAGCCCCCCAGCTCTTTGCTTCCATGGTTTGGAGAAAGGAGTTCCGAGCTAAGAGTTTTATCGGGATTGACTGAGACGGGAAGGCAATGAGTTTTTCCGTTCGTCCGCTTCTCTTTAGTGTCTTGTCAGAGCATAGTTCACCATGGAAGTTCGTGCCATGTTTGCTATATCAAAGGAGTGGCTTCATTTTCATTTTTTCACACGCCCTTCTTTTTTCAAGCTTTCTTCTTCATGTTTCTCCTTTGAAATTTTTTTCTTTAGCGATGGCTGGTGAAGGAGGTTCCCCTTTCGAACTCAACTTCGATGCAATCATGAACGATCAGTTTGAGTTTGATTTTATGTCCGCGGATCAGGATGCAGTACTTGTGGAAGATCTGTTGGCGGCTGGGGAAAATGCCATTCCACAAGCGGCGTCCGGTCCGAAAGGTGTTCCTCAGTGGGCGGCTGGTCCTAGCAATGCTCAACGAGAGCTCGGTTTTGCTAATGTTCCTCAATGGGCTCCCGAAACGGTGGCTGGGAATGAGGACATACCAGATACGGCAGCTGGGAATGGAAGCATTCCCGAGACGGCGGCTGGGAATGAGATCAGACCCGAGCCGGCGGCCGGGAGTTCGACGTGTAGAGCATCTGGTTCGAAGAGGGCGGCTGGCTCTCAGAACGCCTCCAAGAGGGCGGCTGGCATAGCAGCGGTATCAAGATGGGCGCTTGGCTTGGAGGTGCCTTAGAGAGGGCATCTGGTTCTTCTCGAGTTGAACATGACGGCGTCTCGCCGAGGACGAGTATAGCACGTGGCGCTTGGACTCCTCCTCAACATGCTGAGGACAACGGCGGATGGCGTGAATAGCCGTCCCGATCTCTGGTCGTTTTCGAGCATCATCGTGTTTGGCCAGAAACAGGTGACCACTTGGCCATGTCTGGGGAGGAAGTTAAATCGGATCACCCGGAGGTGCCTATCTTTGTGCACCAGGACGTGAAGTCCGAGTGTCGTTCTCCCGGAGAAGCTAAAGCCTATTGGGGTGAAGATATTTTTGCTTGGCGGTTTAAGAAGCCTGGACCGTCTTCGAGTTAAAGATCGATATCCGAGGGATTCAAGCATGGACCCACTATGAGCGATCGGGACTCACTGGCCGAGCTTAGATACGACTTCCGGATTTTGGACAAGATTAAGTTCCGTCTCCCAAAAGATGGGGATAGGATGAACAAGGCGCCAGAGTGATATTTCGCCATGTACGAATCGATGTTTTACGAAGCTTTCCTCTGGTTCCCGATCCCAGGAGCTATCTTCGAATTTCTCGAGTTATATGGGGTTGCAATCTCTCAACTCGCCCCATCCACTATGAGGATTTTGATGGGACTCGTGGTCTGTTGTGCCGAATGCGGGATCAAGTTGGAGGGTGATCTTGTACGGAATTTCTTTTCGTTGAGGAAAATTTCTAAATCGGATTTCTTCTGCTCGGTCAACGTTCGGAAGCATGTGAGGCATTTCTATACCGGCCTTCGGAGCAACTGTAAAGCTTCGAGGGATCAGTTTTTCTACGTGAAGCGCAGCCCGCACACGGTTGGTTCCGACTTCGGCGGCTCGGTTAGGACCGAGTGGAGTTTGCCACGTAAGCATTTCGTCTTTTTGTGAATTTTTTCTATAAATAGCCTTCATTCCTTTGTTTCATTCTTCATAACTTCATTTCTCACAACTTTTCATCTTTTCTTCTCTTCTTTTAGTTCGTGATCCCTTTGCTCATAGAGTTTCCGGATTTGAGGATATCGTTGTAGAAGTTGACAAGAAGAAGATCGATTGGGAGTGTCCTGATCTCTGGCGCCGTTTTCTGGACGCGAAAGATATTTTAGAAGGGCGCGCTCCTCCGAAGGGTCCTGACTTTGTTGATCCAATGGCGACATACCCCGGCATGGAGGGTGTTTGGAAGTATCGCCAGCAAAAGTATGGTGAAGCCGGACCGTCTGGAGAGGCGGCTGAGTTCGACCTGGCGGCCGGTTTTGTTCTACCGTCCGGGTCCGATTTCCAGGGTGACGGCTTGCCTGAGGGACAGATAGTCGCTCCCCAGGGCTCTGGTTGCGCTGTTGTGGCGGATAAAGGGAAGGGAGCTTCCAACAGCCCGGATCGTCCGAGGAAGGGCAAAGTGGCTCGGACGGTCGAGGTGTCTGACCCTGGTCTCCTTTTTGAAGCTCGCAAGGCGGCGGGGGGAGACCCAGTTGAGTCCGTGAAGGTCGTGGACTACTTAGGAGCGTTGGCTCCCGCCTCCGCTGTTCCGTTCGATCGTTCGGTGGCTTACAGAGACTTATCCTCTGGCCTTATGATGGTAACTCTTTTTTTCCGTTAGATTTGTTTTGACACAGTTTGGTCTTTGCTGATATTTGATTTTCTTTGATTTAGGTCGCCACTCGAGCTCATTTGACCCAGGTTGCCTTAGAGGCCTCAGAGAAAGAGTCCCGAAAGAAGGACAAAAAGATCAAGGCCCTGGAAGTCAAGCTTCGGAATGCGGAGAAGAGATCGCAGAAGGAGCTCAAGAAGGCGCTCGCGGAGGCTGAGCGGAAGATGGATCTGGCGCTTAAGCAAAGCCGCTGGAAGTTGGTGGAGAAGTACCGTCTCCGAATTGAGGGTGCTAAAGCTGCTCTCGTGCCGATGCGTCAGGCAAAATATGGCGAGACTGCCTTGACTGAGGTCAGCTCGAACCTTGATCTAGTCCGGGACATTAAGTCCAAGAAGTCCAAGGTCGAGGAGGAAGAAGGAGAGCTGGAGGCATCATTAGAGCGGCTCAAAGGAGGAGGTTGGGCCGGTTCCTAAGATCGGGCTGCTGCCGTTCTCGACAGCTACTTGGTATGCTATCCCGTTTCTCCGTGCCAGTCCCCGGATGCTGAGGCTTTGGACTACGGAGCTCCTACTCCTCTTGTCGAGTATGATTAGGCTTTGGCCTTGTGTTTTCTGTTTCTGCTATGTTTTGGGTCTTTCGACCCTTATTGTATTTGCTTTGTCAACCGAACTTGACCTTTTATATCTCCTTTCATGGAGATTTATTATCTATATGCTTTTGCCTTTGGTTGTTATGGACTTCTTTGCTTGCTCTGCTTTTATAGCCTTGATAAAGGGGAACATGGGCAGCCGGTATGTCTCTCTCCCAAGAGGGCGGTCGGCCCATTTTGTAGAGTGAAGGGCGGCTTGCCCGTTGTACGGGCGGCTGGCCCATTTTGCGGAACGAAGGGCGGCTGGCCCGTCTCTCAAACGGAGGACGGGCGGCTTGCCCGTTTTGTAGAATGAAGGGCTGCTGGCCCGTCTCTCTACGGAGGACGGGTGGCTGGCCCATTTTGCGGAACGAAGGGCGGCTGGCCCGTCTCTCTACGGAGGACGGGCGGCTGGCCCGTTTTTGTAGAATGAAGGGCTGCTGGCCCGTCTCTCTACAGAGGACGGGCGGCTGGCCCGTTCCGGAGCTGATTGATATTGCGTTGGAGTGTAATCCCGGACACTCGAACTTTAGACCAGGTCCTCCTTGCGAGTATTTCCTGGGTTTAATGCAGTCTTTTGTTGTCGCATGGGTCCAAGTTTGTTCAGATCCCTCTTTCGGCTGAACGCTTTTAAGATCTCGTATCAGAGCCGGTCTGATACTGCATTCTCGAGACGTCTTTGACCAGTGTTCCATGTCAGGCGCTTTACTGGGTTTAGAGAGTTTACTTTGTGTCCTATGTTTCGCACTATTTGCCTATGCGAAGCGCTAGTGAAAAAGTAAACTAATCAGAACATCGTCTCGAGCTTTTCCTGCAGGATCGCAGGATGCAGGTTACGCCCTTCGGATGTTAGTCCAGAAATTTGTATAGCGCGCTAGTCTTATCCTCTGCGGGATGTTGAGAGAACCATGGTTTTAAAAGATAGTCTTGTTGTGGCCAGCAACAGACGGATTTGTTGGAGAGGACTTAAGTATCTGGGAGAAATATCTTTGATCGGTTGGTGATCGTGGATAAGTTACGAGATGCTAAGTCTCGATATTTATCCGATTTTAAGTTTGAGTTAAAGATGTCTTATGAGATACTAAGTCTCAATGTTCATTTTCCTCGGGTTTCCCGGATCAGGTTTCAAGATGCTGAGTCTCGATGTCTGTCGGAATGGTGTTTTCGGAAACTTTTTCAAATTTTGGATGTGTTACGAGATGCTAAGTCCCAATGTCCATCTCCTTGATTTGTTTGCGAAAATTTGGGAGTATATATATATGGACCCACTCCCCCCCCCCTTTTTTTAAGGAGAGGGGCAACTGAACTCGTTTTTTAAGCGAGCTGCCTACGTACCCTTCGCGAAAAGGGATCAAGTCACCCGTAGTTCCGTTTTTTTTTTTTTTGTGGTAAGAAGACGGTTAAGTCTTAGTCATGGAATCGTCGGTTGTAGCTTCGACGGTTTCTGAGGTGTTTTCCTTGGCAGTTTTCGTCTCTTCTTGGTTTGTTTCCGTGGGCGGAACCTCCGTTTTCTCGAACTGTTCGGTTCTGCTTACTTTCTTTCCCAGTTTAGGGACTTCGTCTTCATTCTTCCTGTTCGGGTTCTCCCTCTGTGGGATGGTCGGATTCTGGAGATTGTGTTCCGCCAGAAAACAGATCCGAGCCTCCTTCTGATTTCCCCAAACGGTCTTGATCCCGTTTGGTGTCGGGAACTTCAGACAGAGATGGTAAGTTGATGGGATAGCTCGCATTGAGTTGATCCAAGGAGTTCCCATTATCACGTTATAAATCGCGGGGTGGTTTGCCACCGCGAAGTTAACGATTTTCGTGATTCCACCGACACGAACCGGGAGCTGGATTGTTCCATCCGTCATTGTGACTTCGCCAGAGAATCCGGTGAGTGACCTCGGATTGGGCTTTATCATTGATGGATCCACCTTCATCCTTTGAAGTGTCTCCCGAAAAATGACGTCCACCGTCGATCAAGACCCGAGAGACGTCATGGTCGTTGATGTCAAGTTCTACCACCAATGGGTCGTCGTGAGGTTGGTCATGGCCTTCAGCGTATTTTTCGTGGAAGGCGATCCGATCGTCGTTTTCGGTGATCGGCTCCCGCGTTTTTGACTCCTTGTCTCCTCTTCTCAAGAACGCCTTTATCGATGCCACTGTGTCTCGGCAATACTGAGATCCTCCGATGATCATGTGGATTCTCCTGCGGTTGGCGGCAGAGTCGTCTCCGTTTGGTCTCCTTCCCCGTTTGGGGGTATCTTCCTCGGGCCTTTCGGGACGTTCCCGGTTAGGTCGTCCGTCCGGGGCGCCAACGCCTTCTTCGATAGCTCCGAGACTCTCTAGGGTTACCCCGTTTCCGAGCTCCCCGACTAATAGCTTTCCCGCGAGCCTTCTTCTGACAGTCCTGCAGTTTTCGGTTGAGTGGCCCTTTGTCTTGTGGAAGGTACAAAAGGCGTTCTCGTCGAATCCTGGTCGGGTCCAAGTATTCCACGGTCCTTTGTTTCGCTCATCATACGGTCTCCCCGTGTTTATTTGGTAGTTATGCGCTCCGCCTGGGTTGGGTTCCTCATCTCGGCTGGTTCGCTTACTTCTTCTCTCGTTTGGAAAGTTATAAGGTTGCACCGTGCATTTGGCGACCAATTTTGATGATTGGTGCTTTCCGGCTGGGACCCTCATTTCTTCCTCGTAGATGACGAAGTTGGAAGCTCGGTGGAGAGCATCTTCAATGGTTACCGGTGGGTTCACGGTAATCTCCTTACGGAAGTTTGAAGTCTTCAGTAAGGACTTCTTCAGGGCGTTGATCGCGGCACTGTTGCTTAGGCCGTCAATATTCAAGACAATCATCTTAAACCTTTCGATGAAATCTCGAAGACTTTCTTCGGGCTCCTGCGACAGCGAGTAGAGGTCCGCGTCGGATGTTGACTGTCTTATGAACAGTGAGTAATGCTCCAGAAAAGCTGCCGACAATCGGTCGAAACCGTCGATCGAGTCTCTTTCTAGCCTCGAGAACCACGATATGGCTGATCCTTTCAGATCTTCCACGAAGAGGAGGCAGAATCCGGCGTCTCTTTCTTCGGGTTTGAATCTAGCCCGTCCCATAGCGATGTGGAAGGCTGTCATGTGGGCCTTTGGATCGGTCGTCCCGTCGTAAAAAGGAATTCGGATTTTTCCCGGGTCAGAAAGTCTAACGCTCGTGATCCTTGAAGTGAACGGGATCTTTTGCGTTTCCTCTAAGACGCGGTCGATTTCCGGGGCCGCACTTGTCGCTTTATGGACTTGCGACCTTACCTCCTTCATCTGACTTGTGGTAAGTTCCAAACGGGCACGGAGCTCGTCCAACTTGTCCCTTCGGCTAGCGGATCGGTTAGCTCGGGCCTCTCGTTCCGCCTTTTCCTGCTCTTCGATCCATCGGAGCTCTTCCTCATCCGCGTTTAGACCTCCAGCTTCGTCGGCGGTTTCGCTTTCCTCCCTGTCGTCTCTGTTTGCGGTGTCTCTCGGGTTTTCACCGTTGGTCACCGTGGAAGTTGGCCGTTCGGAGGTTCGCCTAGCGGCGCTTTTTCGGTGCAGCGGAGGTGGTGCCGATGGTTCTCTCCTTGTTCCGATTGGGGTCTGCTCATCGGGATTCTGACGGCCCGGGGGATCCGCTCGCGGGGTGAAGATAAGGCGTCTTGCTTCGAAAGCCCGGGGGCCACGCGTCAGCTCCTGGGAAGCTGCTCTTTCCTGCGCGGCCGTTCTTTCTTGTCTGTTTTGCTGTTCTGCGATTTCGGCTACCATGTTCCTCAGCTCGGTGATCGCCGCGTTCTCTGGGGCGGCGTTGGCTGTTTCCGTGATGATCGGGTCCTCGATCGGCATTCCGAATCGGGTGAGCGCACTGGCGGAGGTCCTGGTTATCCCGATCGCTCCGTCGGCGGATGTCCCGGCGGCAGTTGCTCCGGTCCCGGCCGCCGATGTGCCGATTGATGGAATTCCCGTTCCGGTCGTTCCCGTGGCGGCTGCGGCCGATTGGTTGGTGATATCGTCGCTTCTTCTGGTCATCGTTTTCGTTTCGTATCCTTTTCATTCTTAGGGTTAAGAATATTTCTCGTCTCCACAGACGGCGCCAAACTGTGAGAGCCGAAACTCACACTGTCAAAACTTATATTTTAGTGGGGGCTCGAAAATTCTATTTATAAAGAACTAGAGGACCGAAAATGCAAAAGAGAGATTTTTATTGATATTTTCCGAAAGTACAAGGGAAATTAGCAAAAGCTGAATAGTCTTAAATTGCTAAAACTCCTAATACTCGGATCTGGGATGGGATTAACCCTTACATGAGCGTACATATATATACTGACAATCCTAGTTTGCTAAGACTTCATATTTCCGATGTGGGACTTTGTCCTTCCTTCCCAGCCGCCGACCTAAGCTTTTGGGCCCGAAATCCGGCCCGAGAGTCTTTCGTGATCCGTCCGCGCATTCTGACCTAAATCCGGCCGCCGATGAATAGTAATCAGAATCCCGGTTTAAGCTTAGTTCGATTTTTCGGTTAACTTTGTCTCGGAATGAATAGTGTTTTTCAACGGTTTTTCCCTCGTGAACAGTGTTCTGAGCGTTTTATGACTTCTGAGATTTGAACCGCCCGTTTTTCGTTTGAACTTCCAGCCGCCGGATTTGGTATTGATGGCCAGCCGCCGGTTCCTTTGGCTCTTGTGCTCGGCGACTGGTCCATGGACGGCTGAACGTTCATCAAGGTCTTTCGGGGAATGTTTATGGACGTTCTTGGAGTCAGAACATGCAAACGGATAGTCTTCGAGTCAATTCGGGCTTAGAGTTATGTTTGACGGTTGGTCGACTGGACGATGTTTGGATAATGAGACTTGACTGAGAAATGATCGTGAGCATATGATAAAGACCCGACGGCTGGCACTTATCCCAGCCGCCGGCCGTGGACGATGAAGACTCGGCGTCTGGCACTTATCCTAGCCGCCGGCCTTGGATGAAGAAGACCCGACGGCTGGCACTTATCCCAGCCGCCGGCCGTGGATAATGAAGACCCGGCGGCTGGCACTTATCCCAGCCGCCGACCTTGGATGAAGAAGACCCGGCGGCTGGCACTTATCCCAGCCGCCGGCCGTGGACGATGAAGACCCGGCGGCTGACACTTATCCCAGCCGCCGACCTTGGATGAAGAAGACCCGGCGGCTGGCACTTATCCCAGTCGCCGGCCGTGGACAATGAAGACCCGGCGGCTGGCGCTTATCCCAGCCGCCGGTTGATGTCTTGGACGGTTCGTGGGCAGTTTGCCTTAGCTCGTCCGTTCCATGTTTCGGGATAAGTTCCATTTGATCTCGTCCTTGACTTCTCGTTCCGTCAATCTTCGAGGAGGGGATTTCGACCCCAACACTTACCTTCAGGACGGAATTAGATGTCTTTCAATTTTTGATATACCAATTTGTGGATTTTTAGCTTCAGCTTAATTTCTTGAAATCTAAATATCCAAACTGTCGAACTGCCTCCTAGCTTGACTACTATGTCACTCTGTCGCCCAGCTGACCCAATTGTCGAACACTCTATTCACCTGATCCAACTGTTAAACACTTTATCCAGCTGACCCAACAGTCAAACAATTCGTCCAGCTGGCCCGAGCTGCCGGTCTCAGCCATTCAGCTCATTTCAGCTCAATTTACTCCTTGTACCTCTTTACTTATGCCAAATCTTCTTTTTTAACCGACTTAGCCCATCTTCGGACAACGTAATGCATATATATCTATCTTTTTGATCATCCGCCCAAATACTTGCCCCATGGTCCATCCCGCAGTTCCTAACAATGATCGGGGACATTACAAGATTTCCCTTTAATATGCTTTTGGAGACCGAAAGGAAGGTGGGAATTAAGATGGAAGTGAAAGAAAAGTTTGAACATGGTTTATCCTTTGTCTTGCTAGTTGGGGCATCATACTGTGAGTTCCTTGCATGGTACTGGTGGAACTGAACCTTAGTTCGTCCCAACATAGATTAAGGTTACAAGTTCAATGGTGCCTGCAGTAGAAGTCATATTGGTGCTTGTTAAGGCACAAGTGGGAGGTTTTCGTGCTGTTCTTTAAACTGTTAGGTAATGCAGACGAGCCACTACTGATCAAACTCGGCGATTGTTTGTGACAATGTTGTTTGTTCACTGGTCATTTTGGCGATCTGTTGAGTAACAATCGCATTGACCTTGTTGATTTTTTCATTATGTTCTGAGGTAAGCATTTTTGTTTTTCACGAAATTTGGAGATGACTTCTTTCTAAGTTCCGAGTTGATGTAGCAGAATTTATAATTATTAAAATTTGTAAATAGGAGTAACTTGATAACCGAGATCATCTAAGAACACAATAAAATATGAATGAATTTTTGGACAAATATTCGAGAGTTTGAACCGACGAAGAGATACGCGAAGTGATGCTGTAAACAAGAGAAAACTTAGAGCAATTTTTTTTAATATTGATGAATTTGTAGTCTTTTTACAAAAAAAAAAATGTATGAGAGAAATTTAGTAGAGAATTGTGTTGAGTCCATATGTAGAGAATGTTATATCTTGGTCTTTTCCGTTCATCTTATTTTTATAATTCGAAATCATATTTAACATCTTCATTTACTTTTGATTTTATAATTATTAGCATTTACTTTAGTAAATTTGGTTCTTACGAATCAAAATAATTTGGCTCCGAATAGTAACACCCACACCGCACCGCAAATGTTGATTAGGAAATCTGGTACTTTGTTAGGATGAATAGTTTGGAGGTTTGGAAACTCTTTGAATAATGAAATAGATGCTCCGAGAAGAAAACAAATGAGAGTCAAGGTCGCTTTTTACTGTTCAATTTACAAGTGGAAATATGAAGATTCTTTAGATGATTCCGAGGTGAATAGGTCACTATGTCGATCTGTTCTTCTAGGAATCCTCTGTTTCTCTCCTCTCCTACTCCAAAAACTCTGCTCTATACGAGCGCTTAATGCACGTACTTATACTACAGGAAAAAACCTCTTTTCTCTAAGATAGAGGCATGCACTTAGAACCTAGATGCTCCTCTTTTATCCAACGGTCACTTTGGGGATCTCCCATTTTTGTCGAAAGCATAGATCACATCAATCGACATTGGACTGACCTTCATCTTTCTCCGAGACACGCTATGTCGGCTATCTTGAGCGAGGTCGGTCATTCTCTTCTTCCTTGGGCCCTGGCCCTTTAATCGATCTCTACATATACCATGCATCTATACATTTTTATTACTGTTAGAACCGTATTACAGTTGTACAGCTTGTTCTGTACCGCTCAATCCGCTGTTACTATTCGAAGCCAAACTATTCTTTTGAATAAACTGTTAACACATTTCAAACATTAACAACTGACATGACTTAATAAGTGTAACCTTATCATTTACGTGTGAATCCAAACTGACATTTTGACTTCACCTCGTTTTATCGACTTGGATATTTTTCACTTCTCCCGATGATAGTTTACTAGACCCTAATTATTGAACATAAATTTACATCTTAACACATGTATTTTAATGATGATGCCCTCGTGACGTATTTAGTAATTCCTTGTCGCATCATGATATATTATTTTATTTTGTTGAACAAAAGTCGTATATGATATTCCTCCGTCAATAGATTTTCTTTTGTTTTTCTTTTGCGAAAGATATTCCTCCGTCAATACATATATGTTCTGCTCCACTGTTTCATCTTTTTAACAATCAAATTATACACGTGATAAAATAGAATGTAATGGTTCTATCTAATGTAACTGTAACGACCCCTTTTTCCCAACCACCCCACCTCCTTTCTTTTAGTTTTATAAGTTTATCTTCCCCCACCCCTTTAATCACCAATCCACCGTGAGAAGAGAGAGAGAGAGAGAGAGAGGGGGAGAGAGAGAGAAGGAAGAAGAGGAAGAAGAAGAGGAGGAGTTGCTCGTCCGACCGCCGTCGTCCGACTCAGGTAACCGGAGAAGCTTTTCAGATCAGTTTTCTTATTGGCCGTTCAGTAAAACGCCCATAACTTTCTAACCGTTTCGAATCTCGTAAATCTGAGGCCACCACCGGATTCATCTCGACGAGACGAGTCCGAAGACACCAAGATCGTGCCGAACCGCCGCCGGACGCGCCCGCAATCGCCGTTGGAAGCTCTGTGCGTGTTGTCCACGCGCCGCCGTTGACCGTCGCCGCCGTTGACCGCCGCCGCCATTGACTCGGTGACTCGCTCGAGTTGACTCAGTGACTCACTGGGTTGACTCGGTTGGGTTAACGGGTCGGGTTATCGGGTCGGGTTATCGGATCGGGTTGGGTGACCGGGTCGGGTCGGGTCCGGTTGACCGTTGACTGGTTTGACCATTGACCGTTGACCGTTGACCGTTGACTTTGACCGTTTTGACCTGTTAACCGTTTTTCGCCGTTCGAAAGCCGTTCTGACTCGAAATTTCGTCCTGATTTCAGATTCAACGTCCGTTTTAGCATCTGGAGTGCCGAGAAAGCAGATATACTCCATTTTGGCTAAGGTGAGGGCTTTCCGCAGAATAACGTATTTTTCATCGAAAAGCGCCGTAGATAGGATTAGTACTAAATGTGTTCCGTTTCTATGCTAGAGTCTTTTTAGGATTGTTTGTAAATCGAACTTAGGATTAATAGATGATTCAACTCACTGTTTGTGCATTAAACTGTTAATTGATTCTTTTAAACCTGCTAGAACTAGGTTAGTCGAATATGTGAGTCGTTAGGGATTGCGGGGGTACAGAGTCGTGACTTCTGTACTTGCGTCGCGTGTTGTTTGAGGCGGGGTACAACAATTGCGTCGATCGGTTGTTGGTACCTCAGGCAGGTCGATAAATCGTCTACGGGCGGTGTGTTGGGCACTATCCCATCAGACTGGCCACGAGTTCTGGCTGTAGGACCCCGTTGATTGTTCTTTGGGTACTTTAGGTACCGTGATTGTGCATGTTTAGTCTATTTCCTATGTATGGCGTGCTATGGTCAGATTTACGTTTTCTGTGATTAGCACCCCATACCTCACTGAGTGACTCCCCTGTTACTCACCCCTCCTTATTCCCTTTCCAGTTTTTTCAGGTGAGACGGACAAGTATTTTACACTTTGACGATACGGTGCTTCTTTGGGATTTTTTACGTTTTCTCCGTATTTTATCATGTACATATAGCATCGAGGTAGTTGGGATATGAGACATTGTATAGTGGGGTATTTGACGAATGTGATGTGGTTAGTGGCACGCCGTTCTCGGGTGTCGAGGGGACGGGTGTTACATTTTGGTATCAGAGCCTAGGTTAGCGTCGTCCCGGTTCTGACCCGGGAGACGGGTAGTAGGAAGCATGATTGCATATTCGGTTTTAAACGGTTTAAAAAAAAAAAAAAAAAATTCCCGGGTATTTAAAAAAAAAAAAAAAAAAAAAAAACAAAGGAGCACCCATTCTGTCAAGTATTAATCTATTCTAAGTTTGTCTCAATTCAGCCTCAGTTTAAACAGGTTTTCAGTTGCCATCAAGGAAGGTCATTGTTTCGCGCCGGATTGTCAGCCCGTTGTTCAGCAGGTTATGCCCAAAGAGACCAGTGTTCAGCAGATTAATCTGGATGTCGTCAGTCAGACCGCTCAAGAGACCGTTAGATAAGTTTCTCAGGAGTTCATGCAGCAGTTGCATAAAAGGCCGCTCGGATAGCAACGCAGGAAGCTGATCTGATAATTGTACCACTGATTGATCACCAGTTCACCCTTCAAGCAGAGTAAACATCCGCCACCGTCTCACCGTCACCACCGTATGCACCATCAGTTAAGGCTCAGGGAGCAGAGCCGCCGCCAGTATCCGGCAGAGACAGAGAGGGACTCACGTAAAGAAAGCTAATGTTAAAGATGCAGGACAACAGTTTGGATCAGATTGGAAAGACAGTGGATACTGTCACCGCAGACAATTAAAGAAAGAAGCTAAATCGTAACTTGGAGCATAATAAGTGTACCACAGAGTTGTAACTGGTTTTGACTACTTAATTATGATGGATGACGCCCTTCTCTGGGAAGAAGGACTTGTTGAGAGTAGTCGTGACTGCTATGAGTTAACCTATAATCACTCTAGAGGGAGTTCAACACGACGTTCCTTCCTCGTGAAGCCAGGCACAGGAATGCCAAAGCTTTTAAGCCCTCTCCTCGAGGCACTAGGAATATCAGGGAGTACGAGTAAGTGTTTTGTCGTCTTTGGAGATTTTCTTGGAGTTTCATAGCCAATAAGGACTTGATCAGGAGGTTCCTGAATGGTCAGCGAGTGCAAATTTATAAGCGTTGTGTCATACGACACTTCACCGGCCTGAATAGTATCTTTTTGAGAAGACTTTTGTTCGTGAGGCAGAGATGGAGGAAAATCAATATTTCTTCAAGGTGGCTTAGTCAAGCTTGATAAGAATTATTTAGGATATAACAATGTGTTGCAGCTGTCGGGATATCCACCGTGTTGTTTTCGTTATTACCATCAGCATGTTGGGAGAGCGTGTTCAGTGTTTTCATGCCGATGGTTGGATTATGTCATAAGTTACTACCAGTCTATGTTAGTGGATGCGTCGTTTGTCAGTTATATTGCAGCACCAGCAGTTAGACCGAATTGTTCAGTTGTGGTTAGCATGTTATCTTTCAAGGATTGTTCACTGTGAGTTGAGGGTTTTTTCTGCCACCACCCAAGCGCCAAACTATTGTCGCGAGTATTGTTATTGGGGACCACGAGATAGTTGAGACTGTTCTTTTTGACGTTGTGGGTTTGAGATTGTGGAGTTGAGTTTGTGGTTCGTGTATGTCGTTTATGTGGAAACCATTGATTTAGTACTTGTGTTGGTCGATTGTCGCTTGGGGTGGGCAGCTTATACCCGATTGGTTATTGGAGCTACTTATAGTTTTGTATGTCAGGCCTAGTCGAGTATTAATCACCCAAGATGCGTTCGAGCCGAAGAGTGGACAGAGTTAGGCAGTCGAATTAAACAGTGAGCTTGAAGCATTCATCAAGTGGTATTTATTGTACTCAATAGAGTTGAACTTATCAGAGACTTAGCAGTGTTGGAGCTAAAACCATTATGATGTGACTTTAAGGATGGGTCGGTTACGCTGGCATTGAGTATAGTTTGGGAACGAGGGTGCATATCCCAGGAGCCGGAAGGGTTATTATTTCTCAGGATATTCAAAACAACATGAGAAGTCTTCGTTAAATTTGTGTTGCATTCAGGAAGATCGTTATAAGGTCAGCGTCGTTTTCACCAACAGTCGCAAAGTAAAAAGAATCTACAATTAGCCAACCAGTGGCGGTTCCAGGGAGTCAAGAAACAAAAGTTTAGGAGAAGTGACTCGATGGTAAGAGTCTGTTGAGGGAAGACGAATTATGTGAGACGAGGACACAGGTGACAAAGGAGATTCTCCAGCAGGCGCATCATTCTCAGTTTTCCATTCATCCAAGAAGTTATAAGATGTATCAGGATATTAAGCGATATTATCACCGGACCGGTATGGAGAGGGATATGGCTACCTTTGTGACGTGTTGGCAGACTTGCCAGTTGGTTAAGGCAGAGCATCAGCTACCGAGTGGTTTACTGCAGAATCTTCCACTACCCGAGTGGAAAAGGGACATGGTGAATATGGACTTCATCACCGGATTATCGAGGACAGTTGGCGGAAAGAATGCCAACTGGGTTATTGTTGATCGACTCACCAAGTCAGCTCACTTCTTAGCGATTAAGAAAACGGACGGAGCAGAGCAGCTAGCACAGAGATACATTGCTGAGATTGTGAGATCGCATGGGATACCAGTTAGTATAGTATCGGATCGTAATCTGAAATTCACATCGACGTTTTGCAAAGCTTTTCAGAGGGCATTGGGGACTAAGGTCCATATGAGTACGACTTATCATTCGTAGATAGATGGTCAGTCCGAGAGGACTATTCAGACACTCGAGGATATGTTCATGGCTTGTGTTCTGGACTGGGAAGGATGTTGGGTTAAGTACCTACCACTAGCGGAGTTTGCCTACAATAACAGTTTTCATTCGAGCATTGAGATGACACCGTATGAGGCTCTTTATGGTAGACCGTGCCATACCCCACTTCGTTGAACAGAGTTGGGAGAGCTCCGAGGTATAGCACCAGAATTTGTTCAGGAGACAGTTGAGCAAATGGAAATGCTCAAGAGACAGCTTAAGGAAACTCATGATCGCCAGAAGTGTGATACAGATAAGCGTCGGAGAGATATAGAGTTTGAGTTAGGCGACCTGGTATATTGTAAGATGAGGACATTTCAGGGAGGTTCCGAGACCCGGAAGCTGAAGAAGCTTAAACCGAGATATATGGGTATGTATCCTATCACTGAGCGGATTGGGGCAGTAGCATACCGCTTAGCACTATCAACAGAGTTGGCTGGGTTACACGATGTGTTTATGTGACAGTTCTGAGAGAAGTCGTTCAGGAGCCAGAGTTCATTCTACAGCAGCCACCTAGTGACACCAGGAGAGATTTGACTGCAGTTAGTCAGCCAGTGTCAGTCCTAGAGCGCCGAGATAGAGTTGATCAGGGGAAAGTGCTACCGATGGTCAGAGTTAGTTGGGAGAGAGATGGCATTCAGGAGGAGACTTGGGAGTTTGAGTTTCATATGAGATCCGATTATCCAAACCTGTTTAAGGTCGTCGAGCAGCCTGTTCATGACTTGAATTCGAGGACGAATTCCTCGTTATTGGGGAAGAATTGTAACGACCCCTTTTTCCCAACCACCCCACCTCCTTTCTTTTAGTTTTATAAGTTTATCTTCCCCCACCCCTTTAATCACCAATCCACCGTGAGAAAAGAGAGAGAGAGAGAGAGAGAGAGAGAGAGAGAGAGAGAGAGAGAGAGAGAGAGAGGGAGAGAGAGAGAAGGAAGAAGAGGAAGAAGAAGAGGAGGAGTTGCTCGTCCGACCGCCGTCGTCCGACTCAGGTAACCGGAGAAGCTTTTCAGATCAGTTTTCTTATTGGCCGTTCAGTAAAACGCCCATAACTTTCTAACCGTTTCGAATCTCGTAAATCTGAGGCCACCACCGGATTCATCTCGACGAGACGAGTCCGAAGACACCGAGATCGTGCCGAACCGCCGCCGGACGCGCCCGCAATCGCCGTTGGAAGCTCTGTGCGTGTTGTCCACGCGCCGCCGTTGACCGTCGCCGCCGTTGACCGCCGCCGCCATTGACTCGGTGACTCGCTCGAGTTGACTCAGTGACTCACTGGGTTGACTCGGTTGGGTTAACGGGTCGGGTTATCGGGTCGGGTTATCGGATCCGGGTTGGGTGACCGGGTCGGGTCGGGTCCGGTTGACCGTTGACTGGTTTGACCATTGACCGTTGACCGTTGACCGTTGACTTTGACCGTTTTGACCTGTTAACCGTTTTTCGCCGTTCGAAAGCCGTTCTGACTCGAAATTTCGTCCTGATTTCAGATTCAACGTCCGTTTTAGCATCTGGAGTGCCGAGAAAGCAGATATACTCCATTTTGGCTAAGGTGAGGGCTTTCCGCAGAATAACGTATTTTTCATCGAAAAGCGCCGTAGATAGGATTAGTACTAAATGTGTTCCGTTTCTATGCTAGAGTCTTTTTAGGATTGTTTGTAAATCGAACTTAGGATTAATAGATGATTCAACTCACTGTTTGTGCATTAAACTGTTAATTGATTCTTTTAAACCTGCTAGAACTAGGTTAGTCGACTATGTGAGTCGTTAGGGATTGCGGGGGTACAGAGTCGTGACTTCTGTACTTGCGTCGCGTGTTGTTTGAGGCGGGGTACAACAATTGCGTCGATCGGTTGTTGGTACCTCAGGCAGGTCGATAAATCGTCTACGGGCGGTGTGTTGGGCACTATCCCATCAGACTGGCCACGAGTTCTGGCCGTAGGACCCCGTTGATTGTTCTTTGGGTACTTTAGGTACCGTGATTGTGCATGTTTAGTCTATTTCCTATGTATGGCGTGCTATGGTCAGATTTACGTTTTCTGTGATTAGCACCCCATACCTCACTGAGTGACTCCCCTGTTACTCACCCCTCCTTATTCCCTTTCCAGTTTTTTCAGGTGAGACGGACAAGTATTTTACACTTTGACGATACGGTGCTCTTTGGGATTTTTTACGTTTTCTCCGTATTTTATCATGTACATATAGCATCGAGGTAGTTGGGATATGAGACATTGTATAGTGGGGTATTTGACGAATGTGATGTGGTTAGTGGCACGCCGTTCTCGGGTGTCGAGGGGACGGGTGTTACAGTAACAGTAGCTTTATCTTCAAGTAGGTCGTCATATCAAATAGGGAGAGACAATATAGATTTCTCAAGTACTGTTTTTCAACTAGTTCCGACATAATCAAAATCGAAAAACATTGTCTTGATATGTACTATTATGGGGAACTATTGCTAATGAACAATGTCGTTGCTAGCAAGTATATAAGATCTTTCCATTATTCTAGTCATTCCAACACGTGTTTTCTGAATATTTCAAAAACATAATCATTATTTACATATTCTGCCGTTCCAATCAGAGCTATATTAATTTTTTTTTGAAAAATGTACATTTTCTAGATTTTCCCGACTGTACGATACTTTTATAAGTCAAACAGGATCAGCATGAAATGTAAATAAACCAAAAACAAAAGGTAGGAGTAAAAGTTTTGTCAAAACGTAAGGCCATCTCTAATGGAGCACTTAAACACTATATTTGGTGTAAAATCCATTCTCACTATAATTCACACCAAAATACTATATTTGGTGTTTTGTGAATAGTGTCACACCAAATATAGTGTGATACTATTTATAATACCAAACATTAAAATATCATTACTTTTTGCTTTACAAAATTTATTTTTAGTTTCAATTATTTTACCAATATATTAAACATACATTTCCAATATTATTATTCATATAATAATAAAAAATAGTATTTTAGTGTAAAATTTGGTGGTGTGGTTGGAAATGGAAAATAAAGTTTAACATTAAAACACCAAATTTGGTGTAATTTCAACACCAAATATAATGTTATGGTTGGAGATGCCTTAAGTAAAATGGGCAAAACGTATTTATTCATATATTTAACAAAATGAAACATCAAACAAGATCTTACTGCAATTTGCAACTTTCATTTGAGTAGTCAAAATTGTATCATATTCTATACTATTAAAACATCTATTCTATTAATTCAGGAATAATATATGAAATTGACCATCTTTCGACGTGTTATTTACAATATTTGTCACTGGAATTTAATGAAAGTAACTTTCATTTGAGTAGTCAAAATTGTATCATATTCTATACTATTAAAACATCTATTCTATTAATTCAGGAATAATATATGAAATTAACCATCTTTCGAAGTGTTATTTACAATATTTGCCACTGGAATTTAATGAAAGTTTAAACTTTCATTAAAAATAGTAGTGTCAAATCAATTTTTAATTATTTATTCATAATGTCTTTCAATATCTTATAATATCTTTTCTTTATTTATATATAAATGTAGATTCCTTTCTTATTATAATAAAATCTTATACAAAAGTTTTTATTCAATTTCAATGTTATTAATTATTAATAATTCTGTAAATATTATTAAAATTATTATAAATTAATTTGTGACAAAAAAATAAGTCTAATCAATTTTTGACCAATAAAACAATATAAATAAAAATCTTACTTATATATATTCCATAATAATAAATATAACTAAATAACTTAATACACCAATTATTTTTATAAGTTATAAGTTTTTTGAGTCTTTATACATATAAATTAATGTAAGTATATATATTATGATTAAAGTTTTATAAAAAGATTGCAAAAAATCATAAACAAATCAATACAAATATTTTAAGTAATAATTTAACTTGATAAAAATTTAAGATATTTGGAATTGGTCAATATTTATATTGTTCAATATAATGTGATAGATTATGATTGATGTTTTATTATTTGCGATTTCTCATGGGTTGCTCTGTCAAAACATGCAAGATATTTGAAGCTACTATAAGACAGATTATCTCATGTTGATTATACTTTTTTTATGGAAATGTCGACCATTAAAAACGGGTTAAGTCGATGTGTTAACTCATCACAATTGCTAAAGGATTAAAAACTAACTTGACGGATCAAATGAACGAATTATCTTATTTTGAATTTGATTATAAAACACTAAAGATAAATATATATTGTTTAATATAAAAATATAGTGTTCTGTAAAATATACAAAATAAAGTAAATGTACATTTTTCAAAATAATTATTTTCTTAAAATTGAATTATCATAAAATTATTGTAAAAAGATAATCACATGCTATAGCACGAGTCTCAACCTAGTGTTACATTATAGAAAAACCAGTTCTACCGTGGTATATTACATAAAATATCATTGTGTTTTAATAGTTTTTGCAAATGTTCATTAAGAATATTTTAGTTAAACGATATATACTAATTATGATTAAAGTTTAAATCAAATATAAAACAAAACTAAATCGCAGGGTAATTTTCTTATATCAAACAGAATGAAAATTTCCATTTAAATATATTTTAAAATCTCCATTTAAATATATTTTAAAATATTATATTTTAGATATTATGCAAAAAAAATTAGTAAGAGGATTTGATTTTATATATATATTATATATTAGATTCGTAAATTTTAATATATAGTTTTAGTTATAAAATGAAGATTTGATACATAACATATTAAACTAACGGGTTAACCAATTTTATTTTTATAAATGTGAAATTTCATTCATTTAAACAAAAATAATTTTTTTATATAAGATAAACTATTGTACAAAATAAAATAATACAACAACATATGATATAATAAAAACTAAAAATGGATATATGTGTATGTGTGTTTACATGTATCTTTTTCTGTCATTAGTTAATTAGACAGAAAGTTCAACGCCTCTATCGAGGTCCGAAATACAGCGAAACAAAGCGTTTTTTTTTTTGCAAATGCAACCGCGATCTGATTAGAGGATCGGGAAATGAAAACGAAAGAGATATCCAGAAACAGAGTAGATAGAGGGAGGATGTCGCGAAGAATCCCATGGAGTTCCTTCGGTGAATCCCAATTTACAATTGCTCTTATCAGTTGTTGAGAATTTGAGACAATTTTGTGGTTGTCAAAGCCGTTGACTTGGGAGATTTGGAGAGCTTTGAGGATGGCCACCGCGTGGCCGAGAAGAACTGATTTGATGTCTCCCTCAACAACATCTCCTTGTGCTAGCGTCTGTCCTTCTTTGGAGAAGTGCCATCCCAGTCCGCCTATCTTTCGTGTGCTGTGCCAGGCTGCATCAGTGGTATAGAGCTTGGTGTTTGGGCTGGTGATCCGGGAAGATTGTCTGGTTCTGGCGGCAGTGAGGTTTTGTTTCTTTGGGATCTGTGCATCATTATACTCTTTTGTTGATTGTATTGCTTTGAGGATGTTTTCCTCCGGCGTGAAGCTCTTCGCATTGAACATGAGCTAATTTCTTCTCGTCCACAGAGTCCAGAGCAGCCAGGGGTACAGGGGTCGGATCGAGACCTGATGAGGGAAGACATGTATCGGCTTTTTCTTCCTTTTGTCATGCCTCAAAGGAATCGATTTGAGAAGAATTAAGTCCTGATTTTAATGGTGCCAGATTCCAAACATTTCTTAAAAAGCGGCTGAGGAACAATAGATGTAGGGTAGATTCGAACTCTCCACAATGGGGGCATCGGGTTGATCCATTCAGCTGTTGTTTTTGGAGAGCCTCACCCACTGGTAAAGCCTTCTTCGCTGCTCTCCATAGGAAAAGTTTTGTTTTCGGTGAACTATGTAGCTTCCAGATATTTGTATTCCAGTTGAAAGCTGGAGCTGGCTGGGGTGATTGTTGACTCCTCTTGCTGAGGGTTGGAGCTTCATAGCAACCTTTTTTTCCAAGTATGAGCCATCCTTTGCTGGGAGCCATATGAACTTGTCCTTTGCCTCTCTAAACCTTGATCTTATCTCATGGATTGCTGCTTCGTACTGTGGTAGGAGGTTTTGAATCTTGGTCAAGTTCCATTTCTTGGATTTCTCGTCAATGAGGTCCGCAACACGCAAGTGAAGAGAAGCTTCAGTGGGAGGTTCCATTGGTCTGAAGGGTTCATCAAGGTCCAACCAGTCATCATGACACACGCTTGTGTCGCAACCATCCCCAATTGTCTTGCCTAGCTTTTCTTTCTATAGGTCTCTTCCTATTAAAATTTCTTTTCCAGCCGTGTGAGGCAGTTGTGGATTCGGTGCCTTTTAGGATATTTGATGCATTCCAAGCAAGGTGCGGCCTAGCAAGGAGTCCGGTTTTGTCAGCAATCTCCTGCTAATCTTGGCTAGAAAAGCGTCGTTAAAGCACTGTAAGTCCATAAAGCATAAACCCCCTTGTCGCTTTTTGCCTTTGTTTATTCTGTCCATTATATCCAGCTCATCTTCCTCTTCTCACAGTTTCCATCCCACTAGAATCTGGTTAAAGCTGACTTGTTATGCTTAAGGAGGGACATGGTGAGTTTTGAGCAAGACATTGTGTATGTTGGCATAGCTTAGAGGACGGATTTCAGCATCGTTAGTTTGCCTGCAGGGAATAACAAATGCGAGGACTAGCTTCATGCGCATTGTCGAATTCTTTCCACAATCAAGCTGAAGAGGTATTTTTTCTTTTTTTCCAAAGTGTTCTTGTAGGCCCATGTACTTGCCAACACCTCCCTCTTTTGTGATCCCTAGTTCCCATTTAACCCTTTCTCGTGTGTTGCATTGTGTCTGTTTTGAGAAGGTTATAGCTGATTTCTGTTTGTTGATCTTCTGACCCGAGGCCAGTTCGTATTTCCGGAGGACATTCATCAGTAATGTACAACTTTGCGGATCTGATATACAAAAGAACATTGTATCATCTGCGAAGAGGAGATGGTTCAAACGAAAAATGTGCTTTGCCACTTTAACAGCCGGTAGGTTTCCTTCTGCTTAGGCTTTTTTGCATAAACCAGAAAGAACCTCGCTATAGAGGATAAAAATGTAGTGGGATAAAGGATCTCCTTGTTGGATACCTCTTTCAGGTTTTATTGTCCCATGTGCTGCTCCGTGGATGAGGTATGAGTAAGACAATGTAGAGATGCATAACATAGTCAATCCATTTAGGGTGGAAGCCTATAACCGTTAAAACCTCTTCAATAAATTGTCATTCCAACTGATCATAAGCCTTGCTCATGTTTTTTTTGACTGCCATGTAAAATTTTTCTTTTGCCATAGAAGTTTTTAGGTAATGGAGCACATCGTGAGTGATCAGGATGTTATCGGAAATGGCTCGATTTGGAACAAAAGCAGACTGGTTTTCTGAGATTATAGATGATAAGATTGATTGCAGTCTGGCTGTTAGTGTCTTGGTGATGACCTTGTAATGAACTGAGAAGGGGGCAATTGTATGTATTCGTTCATCGTTTTTGGGCTTTGAATCTTCTGTATTAATATCATGTGGGCTGCATTTGCTTGTGCAGGTAGGTGGCTTAGACGAAAGAAGCTCTGGACATTTTCCACCAGTTTCGGGCCCACAGTCTCCCAGCTTTCCTGGTAGAGGCTTGCCGATAATCCATCTGGACCCGGAGCTTTGTCGGGGTGGATAGAGAGAATGGCTGATTGGGTCTCTTCTATTGTCGGTAAGTTGATTAGCCTTTCGTTCATTTCTACACTAATATTTTTCTAAAGCGCTTATTTAACTATTTCCTTATGATCGCCCCCTCGCAAAGTAATCAACTTTTTTGTAGTAATATGTCATCACTTTGACTATTTGTTCCTCCTCGTAAACCAGAGTCCTCTCTGCTGCTTTGATGACAGGGAATTTGTTGAGAGTATTTATATGTTTGGTAGTGGCATGAAAGAAACCTATGTTCTTGTCCCCTAGTGTTAGCCACAACTGCATGCTCCTTTTTTTTCCAGAATTCCTCTTCATTCTTGTACGCCTTTGCTAGTGCTAGGTTGATTGTTGTGATAGTCACTTGGTTGGGATCCTGACTGATCATCTCTTGTTCTACCTCTTCTCTAAGTCTCTATTCACTTGTGTATCTCGACACCATTTAATTAGTGCGGATCTAACTCTGCCAATCCTTGTTTCCAGATCATCTGAGGGGAGTCGTGTCCAAGTCTCTTTTATGAGCGATTTCACTTCCGGGTTAGCGTTGAGTCGTCTGTCGAATCGAAAAATACGCTTCTTCTTTTTCTATGTCGGGTTGAAAATAGTGATGATAGGTCGGTGATCTGAGCCCTCAAAGCGGAGGTATTCAGATCTACAAGAGGGAAACTCTAGTGCCCAAGAGCTGTTAGACATCGATCTATCAAGTCTGCATCTAACAAGATGTGAGTGCCTTCTGCCTTTCCAAGAGAGGATGTTTCCGTAGAAACTCAGATCGAACATGTCATTTTCAGACTTGAAAGTCCTGAAGTTTACGAAGGATCCCTCGGGTCTGGCTGGACCGCCTTGTTTCTCTGCTTGATGAGTCATGTCGTTGAAGTCTCATGTGAGAAGCCAGGGGTCTTCCCTGCGGTTTGCTTGTGCCATGATTGCGTCCTAAACATTTTTTATACTCTCATATTCCTGCGCTCCATTGACGAAAGTGGTGTAGAACGTTTTGCCTTCTGCAATGATTTTCGTTTCTATGTTGTTCTTGCAGGAGAATAGGATCGTTATGTCTATATGTTGCTTCAAGAATAAAGACGATCCTCCTCCGCTTTGTTCTTGGGTTTACATTAGGTGATGTGAAGTGAAGTTTATCCAGCTTAGTTTGGTTAGGACTGCTTGTGCCGGATTCCGTGTTTCCGTGAGGAATAAAATGTGGGGAGAGATTTTCCGAGAGATCTCTCTTAGTCATTGGATTGTTGTAGGATTTCCCAACCCACCTCCTTGATTTTGGTTGTCTTGATTCCCTTGAAGATTTTCATCTTGTTCTTACTGCAAGAGAGAAGCTTGGGCATCAGCCTCAGCTCACGTACCCGGTGATCATCCGCATGATCGGATGCATCAGCTCGCGAGCATTCCACAAATGATGATAACTCGCGAACTGTCCTGAATGTTCGAACAGCTCGCAAATTATGTCGTTGAAATCAATAACCAGTGAGCCTTCCCACATGTATATGTATATACGATGATAAATAGCGACCCGGCTGATTGTCCATCTTGCGTGGTCATATGGATCAACTTCGTCGGTGGAAAGGCTCGCATGCTACAATGGCCTACCTTGAATGATAGCTCGCCAGCCGTTTAATAATCGAGATTTTGCCTTTAGGTTGCAGATGGCTTGTGCTTGGGTTTGTATCGACTAGATGTGAGATTGGCCGCTTCTTTGTATGGAACATGTCCGAGGAGTCAACTTGCCATGCTCTAGATCAGTTGGTATTTCGCTAATTAGCTGGTCGGTACATAGCGAATTCGACTGTCTCCTGATTTAGTTCGACCAGAACAGTTCGCTCGAGCCATCTGTTTTGCTAATTGGCAAGCTGGTTTAACTTGGTTTGTTCGTCTTGGGCCAATTCGTTCATGTTCCTCAAAGATGAAATAAACTATAAGTAGGGAGCCATATTCCTCATGAAAGAGATATCCTTTAGGATGAGAGACGTCTTCCTCAAAGAGGAGATGGACTATAAGTAGCGAGACGTATCCTCTGAGAGGATATGAACTATTAGTAGCGAGTCATCTTCCTTGGAAAAGAGATACGCCATAATTTGAGAGTCATCTTTCTAGAAGAGGAAATAGACTATAAGATGAGACTCGTTTTCCTTCAAGTGAAGATATCCTATAAGATGAGAGCCGCTTTCCTCGAAGAGGAGATAGGCTATAAAATGAAAGCCATAACCTCGAAATGGAGTTTTGGCGAGCTGATTTTTTTTGTTTTGTTTTTATTGACCACGGTTCTGAAAATCAGGCGATTCCATGCATATTTTACTTGGGAACTGTGTTATTTATCCTATAAGGAAGCTTTTCCTCCTCTTCTCATCTTATCACTTCGTTTATCTCCAACTTTGAAAGGTAGTTTCTCTCTCTTCTTTTTCTCTCTTCTTTTTCTCTCTTCTTTGCATTTTGTCTAAATCTTTAGCTAGGTAAATGTTCTTTTTCTCTCAAAGGAGTTGTTCCACGAGAAAAATATCATGGTTTCGTAACCAACTAACTGACTCGTCTTCCGAAGAA
The DNA here is from genome assembly GCA_010577795.1 of Isatis tinctoria. Taxonomy (NCBI): domain Eukaryota; kingdom Viridiplantae; phylum Streptophyta; class Magnoliopsida; order Brassicales; family Brassicaceae; genus Isatis; species Isatis tinctoria. The sequence goes on along the minus strand of CM021244.1, from coordinate 25,718,848 downwards.
TCTGAGTTTTTGGAGATGCTGCTAACGAGCTGTCTGCTAAATCATATGAGGCGACTTTACCTCATTCTAACCTTTGTTATCTAGTCTTTATGAAGTCTTTTTAGTCTTTATTGAGTCATTTCAGGTAAATGGGAAGCTATAAACAAAGGGTGCAAATGGTTGTAGAAACAAATGCTAGAGGAATAAAATAAGTAGAATAAAAAGGTAGAATATGCTATCTTTCCGCTGGTTTTTTCCTCTCCTCTTTAAGCAGGAACAATTTCCAGAGGAATTAAGCATTTTTCTCACTCATAATGTGGGTCCTATTATTTTTTAGAGGAATAACAGTTCTACCTAAATGGTATAATTTTAGAGGAATATAGAGGAATTACCAATTCTAATGGTTTTTATTCCTCTAAAATGACATCCATTTACACCCAAAGATTTGAAGAATTGGAGACTCTGGAGCAAAAAGGATTCAGAATAAAAGGAAAGAGCACTTCGGTGCACCCGCTCCATCCGCCGAAACATATATGGAAACTCCACTTACCTAGTTTTGGGGCGCGACCTAGGAGAAAGGAGAGAAAAAAGGGGGATTCGTCCCCTGAAACAATATCATATCACATTTTGAGAGTTTTTTTATCTAGACACCTTGTCATTGAGTTTTAGAGCTGTCCACTTCTAAAATTTGGGAGAAGAATCTCTGATACACTTGAGAAGAACTCTGAACTCTGTTAACTCTGTTTTATATTTCATAGATTCCTTTTCATCTATTGATGTGTTTTGTTCTCTCATGTCTGAGTAAATTCTCTAGTTAGATCAAGGATTTCAATGGTATTCATGAGTTGGTAGATCGATTGAATACAAATAAAGATTTGAATTGACTGTCTTCTCCATTTGTTAGTCTTAATGTTGGGATTGAACTGATCACTTGATTCATGATTTTAGGTTAATTTATTCTTCAAAAGTGTAATAAGTTGCTAAAAAACACTTTGGTGAGGGCTTTGTCCTTAGCCAACGACAGTTGATGTTAACGCGAATCGGGAATAAATCAAACCTGTTCAATAATGCTTGTCTGCGATTTTAGAACCAAACAACAGTTTAGGATTCTAGTTTGTTAGATAAAGTTTTTGATTCCACGACACTGGATTGATATTATTTTTATGTTTGAGTTCAAGAATTGTGCTGTATTGTCCTCTGAATAGTTGTTCGATCCTATGCTCTGAATTTCCTACGAAAATTCATTGGTATAACGCCTTGTGTTATGAGTCTGATTCACTTTATAATTCTGTTACGTGTTACTGAAACAACCAAAACCAACTTGCTGTCCTAGTTTCTTTTCAATTCCTTATAGATTCATTGTGTAACACTGGTTCTCTGGAAATAAACATTTTTGTATTATAATTATAAGTTATGCACTTGCACTAGAATAAAAACACTACTTTTATTGTATCAAGTTTTTGGTGTCGTTGCGACGAGGACCAATTCATTACTTTTGATTCTTAGTTTGAATATTAATCTAAGATTTTTCTAACTTTTTTATCTCTTCTCTCTTGCGTGTGTTTCAGTTGCATGACCACAAGAACCACAAGGAGTAAGAAATCCGAAAATCACGTAACCTTAACCAACCAAGTGTTAGCAAGAAGAGAACGAGAAAACAGGCAAAACCTAGCTGCGACTGGTCTTATTTCTGTTACGGTTACTATTCATCTTTCTGAGTATATTCTTGATATCGTAGATGTGGGCGACATAACCAATGCTAAAATGGCAGCTGGCCTGCAAAGGCTTCAACAAGAAATGTAGCAAATGCGACAACCAAAAGCGAGGAAACAATAGCAACAACCTGCCATTGGAGACGAGGACAATCTGCATGCTTTTATCAAAACAGGGCTGCACACACAATTCTAAAGCAATACTTTGAGATCAAGCCTCAAATGATCAATTTGGTGAAGCAGCATTTGTTCAATGGGCTGCCTGCAGAAATTCTGATGGACCACATCCAAAATGTTGAAGAAATCTACAGCACAACTAGTCCAAATGGGGTGCCTCACGATTTCTTGACGTTCAAGATGTTCCCATTCTCCCTTGCGCAAAAAGCTTCATGCTGGCTTAAGTCATTGCTACCTGGGTCTTTGACAACATGGGCTGAGTGTAGCTTAGCATTCTCGGATAACTTCTACACCAAGTCTAAGACTGCATCTCTGAGAAACAAGTTATCCTCATTCCAACAACATTCTAGAGATGCCTTTTGTGAGGCTTGGGAAAGGTTTAAGGAGTAAATGAGAGAGTGTCCTCATCATGGGTCCACTGATGAACAAATTCTTGGCACCTTCTATGATGGTGATTATTGGGATTATAGGAATGCTTTTAATGCAGCCAACAATGGCGATTTTATGAAAGAGTCTAAAGAGGGTGCATATGAGCTGATTGAGGAATTGGCTGCAAGTTCTAGCAAAAAGTCTCTTGAGTATGATAGAGTAAGGTCAATAGTGTGGAAGCTCAAAAGATTGATGAGCTGACAGCCAAGGTGAGAAGAGTGGCTGAGGATGAGAATGTGATGCTGGTTGGAAGAGTTGCTGAGGATGTGAATGTGATGCTGGTTTCAAAAGACTACAGTGTTGTACCGAAAAACAAGATAATGAAGAAGAGGGGTGATCCATGGATATTCATTCTATTTGTACAAATTGGACATATGACCTTCACTTGCTCTCACTGTGATCTGGGTTTAAGTGTGAATTTTATGTCATACTCTTTGGCTAAGCGATTGGGTTTCACTAAGTTTAATCGAACAAGGATCTCCCTGGTTTTGCTGATAGATCAACCAAACTGCCTGTTGGAGTTCTTGAGGATCTACATGCGAAGATAGGAAACACTCTAACACCTACAGATTTTTTGGTTCTGGAACTTGATGAAGAACCAAGAGACCCTCTGATTTTTGGTAGACCATTTCTCTGCACAGCAGGTGCAATAATAGATGTGAGGAGTGAGGTAATTGATCTCCAATTGGTAGATATTCTGATGAAGTTTGAGATGGATGAGTTTCTGAAAAGACCCATGCTGGATGGATAGACTTTCACCATCGAAGGCAATGATATAATCTTAGAAAAGGTAGTTGAAGAAGCCCTATCAACCAATCCTTTGGAGGTTGCTTTGATTGTGGCTGAAGGAAGACATGGTTTTTTGGGTGAGGATGCGGATGGGCTTACCATGATGCTGGATTCAAGCCTCAGAGTAGTGAAGATGGTAGCGTGCATGAGTCTAGGAGATGGGTAAAAATCAACTACAAAAATCAACAATGGAGCACCCGCTCCGAATTTCAAACCCAAATCTGATTGACAGTCCTTGGAGCGAGCTGAAAGCACTTCCTGTCGGGTTAATGTATACATTCCTTAGAACAAACTTTACCTATGCGGTGATAGTAAACTCGGAACTGAACAATGTGGAAGTTGCCATACTTTTGTCTGAATGTAGAAAGTATAGGAAAGCTCTAGACTACTAACTTGATGATATCACTAGAATCTCTCCTGATCTTTGCATGCATAGGATACATCTAGAAGATGAATCGATGAGTTTAATTGAACATCAGAGGAGGTTAAATCAGAATCTAAAGGATGTCGTTAAGAAGGATACAATGAAACTTCTAGAGGCTGGTGTAATCTATGCAATATCTCTTATAGTACATGGGTTAGTACTGTTTATGTAGTTCATAAAAAAGGTGGAATCACTGTGATAAAAAACGATAGGAATGAATTGATACAGACTAGGACTGTAACTGGTCCTAGGATGTGTATAGATTATTGAAAATTGCATGCTGCAACCTGTAAGGACCATTTTTCTCTGTCTTTTATTGATCAAATGCTTGAAAGATTGGACAACCATCCTTTCTAGATGGTTACTTTGGTTTCTTTCAGATACTCATCCATTCGGATGACCAGGAGAAAACAAAATTCACATGTCCTTATGGCACTTTCGCCTACCAGCGGAGGCCATTTGGCTTGTGGAATGTCCCGACAACTTTCCAGCGGTGCATGATGTGTATTTTTTTTGACCTCATCGAAGACATAATTAAGGTTTTCATGGACGATTTTTTTGTCTATGGAAGCTCATATTCTATCTGTTTGTCAAATTTGTGCAGGGTACTTCAATGATGTAAGGAGAAACATTTGGTTTTAAACTGGGAGAAATGCCACTTCATGGTGAGAGATGAGATTGTGTTGGGTCATCGAATCTTAGAGCAGGATATTGAGGTGGATAAAGCGAAGATATAGGTTATGATGAGCTTACAGCATCCTACATCAGTCAAGCGATCCACAGTTTTCTGGATCATGCAGGGTTCTATCAGATGTTCATCAAGGACTTCTCCAGCCAATGCCTCTTATACAGTTGTTGTGAAATAAGGTGAAGTTTGACTTTGATAATGTCTGCCTTTATGCCGCCACACGATCAAATGTGCATTGGTTAGTTCCCCTGTGGTGCAGTTGTCGGACTAGGAGTTACCGTTTGAGATCATGGGTTTGATTAGTAACACTTAGCTGCAACTGTAAACAAATTTTAACAAAATGGCTACCAATCACCAAAAACTATTTAAAAATATTGTTAAAAGAAAATGTGAACAGTTAAAATAGGTATTAGGTATAACAATAAAAGTTGTTAAAAAATTTATTCCTTAATATTTTAACTACAAAATCTAAAAATTGAAGATAGAAGATAAATTTACCTAAATTTTATTGATCTTCTGCATTTCGTATTATCCTAGGCGATAAAAAATTCTCTATATACATAAGGCAGCTGGTGGTTGTTTCAAAGTTGTGTATCTAAGTTTCTGGGGAAATTTATTCTTCCCCTAGCTTAGTTTCCGAGGATATATCCTGTTTTTCTGCTGGCTTTATGTATCCCAACAATTTATCCCATTTGTAAAAAATGAAAATTGATGAGAAAAAAAAATAAGGCAGCTGGTAAATTCATTTGTATCAATCAATAAAAAAAATTTTCTTGCTAAGAGAAATTTTTCTTCTCACTAATTTCCTATAAGAAAAAAATCTATTCTTTCATCTTGCCTCATTATCATTAAGGTAACATTTAATTTGTTTCTCTCTATTATGTTTTTTTATAAATTTATGTTATATTATTTAGGTTAAAATCAAAATTGTGTTAATAATTTAAGGAAAATTATCATGTATAACCAAAAATATATAATTCAATGGATAACGAATTGCAAGCTTTGTCTACAATATAGAGTGTATAAAATGTAATACCCCAAAATTAACTTTACACTTGTTATACACGATGGAGAGATCATAAAGCTGATTTGGTATTTGACCTCTCTTTCTCTTTCTTCTTTCTTGTTTTTTTATCCATCTCAATATTTTATACAGATCTTTGAATAATATGTTGATTCAACCATTTACTAAAAATTTTGAATTGAAGGTTTAAATTGTTGGATTTAAAGTTGATTTATGTTGAGATCATGGTAACTTGGAAAACATTAGATATATAACTTATTAATATGCAAATTAACTAAATTAAATAAAATAAGATTATGGCTACTATATATATATAAACACTCTTTTCTCTCTCAAAAACGACCTTTTAGAGGATCGTAAACTAACTCCCGCTGCAAAGTTTACTGGCCGACGTCGGTTTTTCCGGCGTCGGTCAGATATTTTCATCTTCTATTTAGTTATTAGGTTAGTGTAATTAACTTTCTGAGGACGATTCAAATCTCATCTCGACACCGGTTTCATCTCCCGTATTTGTGGCAGTTCATACATCTGAATTAATGGATGTACGACGAAGATATGGGACTGAGAATAATCAAAACACATCTAAATCTGTTAAATAATGTTGTGCGTTTTGGTGTCCTCTTCTTTATCGGTTTATGTTGGTTCATCATAATCATTCTTCTTCTCCTTATTGGAGCGTCCTTCAGGTGTTCCTCATGATAGTGCTGCCGGTGTTTCTCTCCTGATTGCATTTTCTCTGTTTCTTTTGACCAAGTTTTTGGAAATGATCTAAGAATCATGTGGTATTTTCAGCAATACCTGTTACTCTTCGGTGTATGGATCGAATGTGTAACTTGGAACATTGATCCAGGAATCATCGATTGGATCAGGAAGGAGGGTTCACATTAAGGATTAAGTTTAAGTTTTACTTGGGATCAAATCTGAAAACATCAAAGTCAGTTTTGACGTATCCAGGCAGAAGAAGTTTAGAATCAACATTTTCTTACCATGAGCATAGAGGGATCTTGACAAAATCATCAAATATTTTGATTTCAAGGAGAAGACAAGGTCCACATCATCTACAACTTTTAAATTAATTTTCTTTGTAAAAGCACTTTGAAGTTTCATCAAAAAGATGATAGCCAATGAAGAGTATGTGAAGGGGGGGGACATAATAGATTTTCTCTGTTGTTAGCCTATAAGACTACTACAAGGAAAGCTTGGTTACTATCCACTCCTTCATCGACATTGTCTCAATTTCCTATATTTGTATCAATGTTTGTATTGTTCGTGGGTTTGTATCATGTAAAAATTTTATGATATCAATATATTTGATTTGTCAGAAAAAGAAACATATTAAATGCTTTTATTTCCATTTTCTTTCTCTTCTCATTCATTTATTCTTTTTCCTGTTTTTTTAAAAAGTATTTGTTTTTCTACCTCCCATATTCTTTGTTATCTAATGCAAATACTTGCAAGTTGAAATATATCATATTCCCCATTTTACCAACTAAGTTTCAGAATTATTTTTTAAATATATTTTCTTTAGGTTTGTATTATTAATATATTAATTTCAAAAAAATATCAAATGTTATTTACTTTACAAAAACTATGTCTAGTCTAGTTACGTATATTTTAATCAATTTTTTTAATAATAAATTTGAACTGTCTTCAATTAAATATTAACTTTTTGATTAGTTTTCTTATATTCAGTATTTGGATTACTATAATATTACAAATAATAAATATGTCTGTACCATTATCTTACGCCATCTTTATTTAAACATTTATTCTCTTTTTGTAAAGTTTGGGCTGCCATTATCCATTTTCGGTATACAGATCCATTTTTGTTCGACGGTCGGTGCTATTTCTTAAGTATCAAAATACTTATTTACTGACTATATAATCACCACATGACTTTACTCTGTATTTTGTAGTCACTCACACAATACCAGAAATTACTTTTCCGTAAGTCACTAATTATGAGACATATATTCCATTTACAAACACACTTAAATATAGAGTTTTTTTAGGATATGTAATGGAAGAGATAAATGCATTTTGGTGAAGTAAGTAGTCAAATCAGTTTTCTTAAATATCTCTATATACACAACCATATATGAGAAATCGAGATGTTACAATCAATTCCACTCAAAGAACACAGCTACTCATTGCGGGCTAGTATTGTCACCTCAGATGGCGTAAGCTCTGATGACTCCACACTCATATATATGGATTTGGATCTGATACCACTTGTAATATTTTGACCGCCACCATCTGTGGGTTCCATACCCATTCTTGGCTCGTGAGCCCACCCTCGTTTGATGGTCGGTGCAATATTTTTGAGAGGTTTAAATTTTTTTTTTGATAATTGCATTATCGTCACCATATCAGCATATGATATTTTCCTGTGTTTTATCCTTGCTTACACGTATCGAAAAATCACTTTCCAATAAATCATCTATTTTAAAATATTCTCACCTTACGTATATTTAACTATAAAGTTTTTTTTCAGAATATGCATATAAAAGGAATTTTAGTTTAGCGATATAAATAGCCAAATTAATTGTTTTATGTTTTTTTACATAAACTATCGTATATACAAAAAAAAAAATAACTAGATGTGACCATTTACATTTCTGTTTCGATCACTATTTCATGTAGCACTCAGAATTATGTACTACAGCACTAAATAGAAACCATAGATAAAGCAGCACATGTTTACACCGCTTGAAGGAGTGATTTATCGGTTTTATGAGGAGATAAACCCTATGAATAGATATAGGTGCGTTTGATCGTAACGTCTGTGAATTCAATTTCAATGGAAGTACACGTGTCCATATTTGCTATAGTAAGCCCCCAAAAAAAAGACAAAAGTGTCCACCGAAACAGAAAGCATAAATAGCGGGGTAGAAGCAAAGTGAGCTTCATCAAATCAAAAGAGAAACAAAAAACATACATCACTATTAGTCCATGATGATGAAGCACAAAGCCAACATGGCAATGGTGTTTGTACAAATTATATACGCAGGAATGCCATTGCTCTCAAAAGTGGCCATCTCTCAGGGAACCAACCCTTTTGTCTTTGTTTTCTACCGCCAAGCCTTCGCAGCTCTTGCCTTGTCCCCTTTCGCATTCTTCCTTGAAAGGTTGTTCTCTTCTATTACTCTAACTCATCCGTTTCTAACAAAAGAAAACAAAACAAAAAGCGCCATATCAACGGCCCTTCAACGAACATGATTCAGTCGTTGGTCTGATCTTCATAACAAGTCAAGTCGTTGGCAATATTCTCATATTCTTTGTGGTTTTTTTTGCAGCGCCAAATCCTCCCCTTTGTCTTTCATGTTGCTGCTCAAAATTTTCATGATCTCCTTATGCGGGTATATATGTCTTGTGCTTTTCTATTAATTAGAATTTTTTTAAGTTAAGACTATTTAATCAATCAAGTCACTTACTAACTGTCTAACAAACCATATTAATACTTTTAAATAAAATCCAGACTCACGCTAAGTCTTAACCTCTTCTATGTGGCCATCGAGAACACCACGGCCACCTTCGCAGCAGCAACCACCAACGCAATTCCCTCTATCACCTTCGTCTTGGCTCTCATTTTCGGGTACATTATGCTTCTGTCTCTTCATAAGTGTTATGTGTGGATCCAACAGTGTATTTAAAAAATAAATAATAATAATAATAATAAATCAGGGAATGGCGCATACTTTAGTTTATTTTTATATAATTTCTTATTAAAAAATAGCTAGCGTATCGTAATCAAATAAAATCTTTATATCACTTTAATGTGTCGAGAAAAGAAATCACTTTAATATAATTTAGTATTTCTTTAAATATTCCTAAAGTAGTTATGATAACCAAATTATTTGAATTTCAAAGCATCCTTCATATTTTAATTGACAAAAACTATTAAAAACAATCAATTATTTTATATTTTAAGGCCACCTAGAAACTAAATATTTTTTAGTAATAAATTTTCATTCGACTCAGTTATTAATTTAGTATTATATTTATAGAGTTATACATATTTAGGTTTGACATATATCATTTACGAATCTTTAATTCGTGAGAAAGTCTCAACTTTAAAATTGATATTGACATAAAGATCTATAAAAGTGAAACCATGTGTCGTAAAAATTAAATATGTATTGGTTAAATATATAAAGTTTTGAAAATTTATTGTGTAGTAGTTTCAAAACCTATTTTGCACTGTGACAAATGAAACATAGATAGAGTAAATTATTGACAAAAAAATACTCTTTGAGTAATCCTATAAATCTTTTATCTATATTCTTCAACGTACTATAATTTGCTACTATATGTGGTAGAGAGTCATAGAACCAAGTTATCTATAATATAATAATAACCAATATATCTAGAGTTCAGTTAATAATTTGCCAACTGACCCTAACCTGAATTGACCCAATTATTATTATTATTATATTTGTTTTTAGATTAGAAACGGTGACGTTAAAGAAGTCACACGGAATAGCCAAAGTAGTTGGTTCAATTGTTGGAATGTTGGGCGCATTAGTGTTCGCCTTTGTGAAAGGGCCAAGTTTGATCAATCGTTATAACAGCAAGACCATTATAAACGAGGACGTTCCATCAACCAAAGATTCTGTTAAAGGATCCATCACTATGATTGCCGCCAATACCTGCTGGTGTTTGTGGATTGTATTACAGGTACGCCACTCACTCAGTGTTACAAGTTGCGTACTAATTCTCGCATTCTCTATTTACTTATCATTGCTCTTTTGTTAATGTTTTTTTTTTTTTTTTGAAAGAACTCTTTTGTTAATGTTCCCTCAATCGATAATTGTGTTATCACACCACTGTTCACTACTGATAATATCACATCATTGTGGTCGAGTAGCATTGGCTACTGGAATTCGAGCAATTTAACCTGATTTTTTTGAATCCCATGATTAATCTTTGAGTTTTGAAAACTTTTAGAATCACTTGAATTATAATATATATATATATATATTATCACATCACTGTTCACTACGAAGACAATAGTATTATGTAATATGGGTTCTAGTCTTCTAGATGGAATAGTAACATTCTTTTAGCTCTACGCAGTAATATTTTGTATTTATCAGTAATTGAATTAAATAATCATATTTTGCAAAAAACTACTAACAAAAAATCGTAAAACATCGATTTATATTACTTGCATGTATGTCCTTAAAATAAATTCTACATGTACTTTTAACATATATTATATTGCTTTATTATAAGTTGGATTTTTTATGTTTTCGATTTAACCTTTTTCTTGGATCGAAAGTTTAAAACGGTTAAATTTTTTTTTTTAATTTCTAGTTTGGCTAACATAAATTTTTCCAGTTTTATCTTTCTTTACGAAATAAGTCGTAGTATACATTAATACATACGTACATTCGAGGTATTAACAAAAAAATTTCCATTTTTGTTCTAATTGTTAGCTTTTAATTGATTTTTAGTAAGGTAATAAACAGGCTCGAAGGTCAAAATTTTAATCAGTTTTTAAAAGACCCATATTAATTTTCATCCTTACTCTACGTGACAAAAAAAAGACCACTTTCTTTCTTAATACAATAATACCTAATTGGGCCTCCACCACTGTATGAAAGAAGACTAGCCGTCAACACTTTCATAATTGTTGATAATCACTAGATCGTATCGTCTCCGTCTGGTCCGGCTTAGATATTTAGGAACCGGTAAACGTTTGTATTGGACAAAAAAAAAAGGAAAGAATTCAAATCAAAGCACAAATTATATCTATCATTAGTCAGCTGCTTTAGTAATCATGAACGTACATAAATACGGAATACTACACGATTATTAGTAGACAAGCCACGATATGTACTAATAGTATGGGTACGTTTTTTTGGTTTTTGATTTCTTAGTTAATATTCAAAATAGTTTGGGCACCTTAATTCACATATATATCGAAAAAAGACACAATTATCTATAAAGATTCTGAAAAAAAAAATTAGATGATAAATACAAGGCTATTGATTCAATATTAATGCCATTCCCACTCGAATATTTTTCAAGATGGATTGTGATCCCAATGTATTGATCTGGTTAGAGGATCGGCCTTTCCCTATCCTAATTATATTCACAGAGACTTACTACTCGGAGTCTCGTACGAAGTCTTTTACGTTTATACTTAATCACTGGATATATTCAAGAAAATAAATACATTCTTAAACAACTTTTATTGATTGTGTTCTTAGAGCAAGGTGATGAAGGAATACCCAGCGAAGTTGCGATTGGTAACGCTTCAATGCCTGTTCAGTTGTATACAAACAGCCGTATGGGCAGTCGCAGTGAACAGAAGTCCATCTGTTTGGAAGATCGAATTTGGCTTACCTCTTCTATCAATGGCTTATTGTGTATGTCTACCTAATCTCATGTCTTATCTCTAAATAATATATTGATATGAAACTCTTCTTTCTATCAATGGAAAAAATGTTGAAACAAAATTAAACAGGGAATTATGGTAACTGGATTCACATATTGGTTACAAGTATGGGCCATAGAGAAGAAAGGACCAGTATTCACTGCACTCTACACTCCTTTAGCTCTCATCATTACATGCATCGTCTCATCTTTCCTTTTCAAGGAAACACTTTATCTTGGAAGGTTTGTGTTTTATATGAAGAACATCATTATTTATTATGTCTTCGGTGTTTGATGTTGAAAATTTGTTTATTTGGACTTGGGGATATATATAACTGGAGCAGTGTTGGTGGAGGATTTTTGTTGGTGTGTGGATTATACATTGGACTTTGGGGTAAAACTAAAGAAGAGGAAATGCAAAAATACGGTGAAAAGCAAAGCCAACAAGAGATTAAAGAAGAAGTTATCATCGTGTAACATATCATCTCTATGCAATTTGTCTCAACTATTACCATATCAATAATGTCCGCATTGCATCTGATGCACTTTTACTGTTTTCGGTTTAAAGAGCTCACTAAAACCTCTAAGCTAATTCATGAACACAATAGTTTAAAATAAAATCAAACGTAGGACACTTAATAGACTCTTGGTACAAAAAGGTTTTACTCCAAGGAAAAGAAGAAATTCTCGATGAGTTCGTCACATTTCTCGATACGAAGACTTAAAACAAATTTTTGAAAGAAAATAGAAGGAAGGTTATCTATTTCCACGCGAGAATTATTATATAACATTAAATGCAATCCAAAATAAAACTTCGTGTTATATATCCATAAAAAGACAAAATTAAAATCTATTAGAATCGGACCCGCACGTGAACGCGGGATTATATCTTATTTTGTATTTAAACAAATATAAATTTTTAAATTTTTAATTTTATATATATATATATATATATATATATATATATAAATTATAAAAGTATGAAAAGAGAACAATAATATTGGACATAAACATTAACACTATATTTTAAAGTTGGTATTGAAATTATAACTAAAGTCGTTTTTGATGGCTTGATAAGAAAGAAAATAGTTTTAAACAAAAAGAAGTAGAGAAACAGCAAAAGATTAATAATTACATCAATGTAATTAAAAGTAAGTGAAAGTAAATTTTAAATTTGAAAAAAATTATTCTTATTTAAAAGATAATGTTAAGCTTAATATCTTAATACTATTAAAAATGAAGTACAAATATGAAGGTGCCCAAAAGTTGTAGCTATAATTACACAAAATACCACTGCCATTACGATTTTTGATGAACAAATAAAAGGGTACAATCGTATTAAAAATAAAAAACCCGAAGGTCTCAAACCAAACGCTCCGGGTCTAACCCGAATTTATTCGGTCAAACATGCGGATCCCCCTTTTTTAAAATCTGGACCGTCCACAATATCGAGACATCTGAGCCGTTAGAATGTAAGACCCCTGTTTATTTTAAACTAATCAAACCATTTAAAGACAATTCCAATGTAATTAAACCAAATAAGGATAATGAATATAATTAGGCATATTCTTCTCCATTTTTAACCATTTTTTTATTGGGCATCCAATATCGAATTAAATGATAGAATTCCTTACAGTTCTCTAACAGATTTGAAAGAATATGCCGAATCAAATATTTTTTAAATCAAATACAAATTTAATGATAGTATTCCTTAACAGTTCACTGCGCTTTTGCCGCAATCATTGCGTTTTATGCTAAACCCTAATTTTTTTCCGCCCCTATATAATGACCATGTTATCAATGTACTAGTACAAAATCTTACTATCCTCCCACCCATTCAATTTGTACAATATAGTAGCTCATCTTTTTTAGTTAGAAAAATGGAAGTGCCTACGATCTTTTCCTTGTCGCTTGAGATTCTAGAAGAAGTTGTGAATCGTGTTTGCCAAAATTCGTTGGAAGATTATCTCAATCTGAAATCAACATGCAAATCGCTGAAGCAGCTTTGTGATGTGCCATCCAGTTATGCATCTTTTGATTTGTTAAATCTAAGGTGTAACCATTCCATTGCAGGTAAACTGTTTATGTCTAAATGTTTTGCATATGGAAACCTAAGTGCCATTTACATCAAAGGAACACAAGATTATTTTCTTCATGATCTGCCTGTCGAAGGTCTTTATTCAATAAAATTTGCCGCTGATCGTGGATATGATATTGCTACATATACATATGTAATGATTCGGAAAATCATCCACAATGATGACAACTCTTTGTCTTTAATCACGAGGGATAATGTTAGACGCATCACCTCTTATGTTGTTGTTCATCAAAAGGGACGATTGGAGTTACTGAATGTACTCGCAGCGATGAGACACGAAATCGTCAACGTCCTTCCCCTCATGTACAAGTGCAAGTGTACACCTTATCAACCATTCAGTATGTTGCACTATTACGATTCTGAAGATGTAGAGCTGTGCAAGAGCTGTTTTTGGTCTTGGCATGTAGGAATCTTTGTTAATTTTTTATTATTGTACGATTTTATGATAACAAAATATGGTTGGCTTGATCGACTTAAGATTACTTTGTTTTATTCCATTGTACAACCAATGTTATTGCAATTTTTCTCATTTGTTTATAATAAAAAGTTATGCAATTTTGTTCCTTATTTAGAAGGGAACCGTTCAATCAAAGTGTTCTAATCTTATCCGTATAATTTAGAACACTTTGATTTTTCCCGTCTTTTCCTACCAAATACTTTACTTGGGCCAATACTAATTCATTTACTTTAAATCACTTTGTGGCCCAATTTAACTTTCAGTTTCACTTGAAAATGAAAAAATTAGGAAACAGACCTAAAGTTTGCTAATATAAGATCAAAACGGATAATGAAGATAGTGATAAACTTAAGTATTAGTCCCAAACAAAACCAACATGGATTTAAAATTAACAATCCATATAGGTTTTGGAAATTAATCTTAAGAACCTTTAGCTCAATTTGAATTACAATTGACGGTGAGATAGAGATCTGAAGTCATAAAATATATCGACTTGATTATTCTTTCTACCTAAGGATCTATAACACGCCCTCTGTCTATCATTCTCATGAATCTGCAAGCAAATATTTGTCCAGATTAGAATGACATGCTATCTGTTTGTGCAATATCATATAAGTAGAAAACATATGTACCTTCCCCTGAATTCTATCGCTTCTCGGATCCATGGATTAAGCATGAACTGTGAGCAACCTGATGTCGATACACAAACTGTCTTTGTGTACTCGGTTCCTAAAACTTTAAACAATAATTAGAGCATATTATATTAGTTTAGTATTATATTCAGTTGTATTTTAAATAAAACAATAAATTTGTAAAATTATAGCAGATGTTGGTTTGCACCTATTTCTTTCTCCAATGTCCAGAACCTTAGAACACATACCATTCTGCGCACTGTCTCCATCTTCAATTGATCGTGGAACATTCTAGCAGTAGATTCGTATGCTGTGCATTCTATCACTTCATCCCTGTAATTTATATGTACCAAATTTATACGTGTCTTTTTATTTTTAAGAAATGAGATTAATGATTATCAATGTATTGTCTTGCGCTTTGTATTTCACTTACCTCTCATCTGTAAGCATGAAGGACAATGTATATGGCTATTCGTTCCGCATAGTCGGATGTTCAATCCTTAGATGTCCAACAGCCGATATAAATCCAAGTACATCTGTTATAAAAGAAAATATAGAAATATGGTGTTATTAAGACAATGAACTTTAATCATAGTATGAATATTTTTTTCTTATATACCTTAATACAATCAAATATGGACTCACCAGTTAGTACTGAATATTGCACTCTTCCCTTTAACATGTCCTCAAATTTGGGATGGTTGAGGAAATAGTTAGTGGAGACTGGACTAATGAACCTTACTTGGGTTATTCTTTGGAATCTGAACTCGAATCTATGATTAGATAGTTTAGGGACCCTGTTGGAAGGTACGATCTCCAGAGTCATGATAAACCTCCTCTCACCCTCAACCAAAGTATCACGAAAATGTTCCACAAGTTGTGGAGGTATCGTACCACTGATTCTGTTACCCTGTACACAACATCATAGTAGTTTAATATTACATCTATTGTTCAATAAGATTTTGTTTCAAAAATCAGTATTGATCTCAGAACAAAAAATTACTTTGATGTTAAGAAACAAATGTATAGTTTAGAATTAAACGTTTTTATCACTACTAAAAGTTGTTATCGCACGAACAACCTCTAAGGGTTTTATACTAATTGATATTATTTTTTAACAAATGCTTATTTTTTAAATTCACAGTAATTGTGTTTACCTCTTTATCACAAACCACCACTCTCATGCATGATTCGCCATTTTCTAGCAACTTAGACCATAATCTATGTATTTTCACACCTATTGCCCAAGTCGTACCCACAGGTCTCAGTTCCCTTACATCGTCTCTTGGAATCCTGTGCTCTCTTCCATCTCTTAGTAAAATTCCTTCCATTGATAAATGGCTGGTGTATTTCTATAAACTTTCAAAGCGGTTGACAGAGAAGAAAAACGAAGAGATTTTTTTAGTGGATTGATAGAACCAATGAAGCGAACGAAACTAAAGAATATCTAAATTGAAGATTTAACGCAAAAACTACTTTTCCGTCTCACAGTTTCCATGGTAAAAGTCATAATTACTTATGTCAGGTAATTCTTATATTCCTTTTTTAAAAAGGAATAATTATTTAATTTCTATTATAATGAAACGTGTTAATAGACGTCGTTTGCATAACAAGAAAACTGCCATGATATGATTATATCCAATAAGACCACTTCAGAACTAATTAATAATCATATTCAATATATTATCTTTTATTAGGGATCTTCATTCCTTACATTCAACCAAATGTTTAAAATAAATATATATCATGTCCAATTCTATTTGATTTTCTCTGATGAAGAGAGAGACATCATTTGATTTTCTCTGATGAAGAGAGAGACATCCAAAACCACGCCGAGGAGAGGTAATATTCCAGGACAATTAATATATTCTTTTTCTCATAGATCGTTATTAGTAATTATTTATTAATCACCCAATTTGGATGTCTAATTGTTTTTGTATGATTTTCTGTTTTTATATATTTAAAAAGCATCAGAATGCACTTAATTTGGAGGACGAATATTATCAGGATGAATCGGAAGATGATTATTATCCATGATTTGTAATTTCTTAATCTCATCTACTTTATAACTTAAAGCATTGTCTTAATCTTTCAAGGATACATATGTTTACTGAAGAACTCATCTCTTGCTTTTCTAAAATATCCAAGTTTAGCAAATTTATTATTTTTTCCCTAAAATATCTACCGCAATATCTTCAAAGTAACATATAGAATAAAAATAATATTAAACAGTTAAAATTTATACTTTATTACTCTTATTTATATAACATAATACAACTAATTAATAATATATAAATAATATTTATATAACTAATACAAATAAACTGGATTTAATGATAATATATTATCCAATTAGTTGTTTTCCTTAATTTGCATATTCTTAATTTTATTAGATCAGATCACAATCACCATTGAAACGACTAATAGTTTCCCAATATTCGTTTTTACTAATCCTCAAAATCTGCCTGGACAAATCAGGAAATAGAAGCTCCCATAAAAACTACAATCTTTCCCCCAAACTATATCTACCATATAGATATTTCTCCTTTTGAAAATGAAAAAATAGCAATCATTTGAATATTTATTTAGTTGAGAGACTGAACAATTCTTTAAAAGTGAACAGTTATTTCAAAATTAATGATGTCTGGCTATATACCTATGAGTCCTTAAAAGTCTAACACTATACGTCATCAACCTCGAGAAACTGCACCGTCGCATCCATTGCAATCAATGTCATTTCATATATATTTTCAGATACTATCTGAGGAATTTTATTTATTTAATTATTTTCCTTTTTGCCAAATTATCTATATAAAATACTTTGTTTTCCAATAAGTTGTATTCTCGAATTATCGGTATTGGATTAGATATGGTATCATCTGTTTTAATTATTTTTAACAAGTCATTGCATGTTAATTACTTATTTTTCCTGGATTTTTAAAAAATATTTTTGTTTTTTTGTAAAATCTATTTAAGTCACTTTTCTATAAGTAAATTATGAGACACATACTAATCTCATTGATATAGTGTGATTTTCTATATCAATTGTTGTCAAACTCTATAGATCTCGAGAACACAAAACGTCACCACTCATGATGCACCTGTTCCTGACTTCGCCCCTAATATTTATATATCACAAATCCTTGGGAAACTGTTAGTCGTCTACAAGAAGCCTTTTATTTTCTCTATATTCGAGACTAGCACAAAATAATTAGTTACAAAAGTATTTACTCTAACATTTACACTTTCCTTTCTTCTCAAATTTCGGAAAGAAGAGTCGTTTTCTATTATATTCATAGAATGGAGCATCAAGGTCGGTTGCGTAGACGTGTTCGTTGAAATATTGTGATAGGAGGAGGAGATCAGCATGAAGAGATAGGTCTTCTAGATCTACCCGAAGAAATATTAGAAAAAATCATGTTGTTAGTGTCTCAATACCTCAAAGCTCACTACGATGCAATAGCAGCCATACATACTTTAAGGAGAGTGGCCGCTCATGAATCCTTCTTGAGAGCAGTTGATCTTTACACCGTTCAATATCCTTTGGGTGTAGGGGATAGATATAGAGAATTCTTCATAAGATGTCACCGCTCCGGTAACATATCTGCTCTCTTCATTCATGGCTGTTCTCAGTTTTTCCACAAAAATGATTTGGAGGATGGCCTAGCCATGATTCGTGAAGCAGCTCCCTCTGGATATGAACTCGCCATATAATTTATAGCAATCTTATTAGAATTATGTCTCCTGATCTCCGAATCGATTTGGAATTACTTAATCCAAGTCGTGATCTAATTAGGCGGATGAGAAGGAAAGTTGAGGCTTCTCCACATAATTTCTGGGAACCTAATCCAGTGCCACAAGATTATATAGATCGGTGTGATGCATTTGATTCCAGCATTATTAGGCTTTGGCATTGTGCATGGAATGACAGTTGGCAGCATGAATGGCAGGAAAGCGTTAAAGATCCCTGGATGTGTGATCTTTGTTTCTACTCCATCCATGTACTAGGATTTATTAGGGTGATCCCTAACAAGTTGGAGAGAATTAACTATGGATTATGACTTTTAAGTTTGTTTTGGTTTGTATCAATATTTTCTGAGTGAAGTATTCGAATAATGTTTAGTTTTTTTGTATAAACAAATATTTGCCGTTTGAATTTTTTTATATCTCAATACCATGTGATCTTATCAATCGTCATTATATCCTTACTTTATGAGTTTTGATTGCAAATAACCCCCACAATTATATTAACAAGAAGTGAACAATGTAAATGAACTAAATATAAGGACATAATAATTGTAATGCTTATGAAACTATAATGGCTATTTCCATAAATTGAAATGCTAATAATTATTCAATAATATATTCATTAATATAATTACAATATCCAACTGATTGTTTTCCTCAATTTGTATACTCTTAACATTCTTATATATGATCGCAATCACTTTTGATACGACTAACTGTTTTCATTAATGTTAAGACCGCAATTTACTGAACACGAATATTCTGATATATTCTCGCAATCTACTGTGATCTATTGCACCATATTGTACTTCCCTTATTAATACCTAACTGACACAACACCACGACTCTTTGTATCCTATATATATTGGTACTTCACTTCAAGTTGAAGAGATGGCCTATGGATTATGGCTTTTAAGTTTCTTTTGGTTTGTATCAATATTGCTAGGTTTGTTGTTGCTGAATACTATTAAGTTTTTTTGTATAAAAAAATATTTGCGGTTTAAAATTTTTTATATCTCAATACAAGGTGATCTTATCAATCGTCATTATATCATTAATTTATGAATTGTGAGTGCAAATAACCCCCACCATTTGACTTTAGAAATCGTAAGAGAGTTAAATGAGAACTATATATAAGAACATAATTGTAATGGTTATTAAAGCATAATGGCTATTTCTATATATTAAAATTGGAAAAAATTATTCAACAAGATATTGATATATTATGGTTTTTATGGTTTTTAGCCATGATATAACTTGTGTATATAGAGTCTTTTTAGTGCTTTTGTAGTCTTTTAGAGTCTTTTACAGGTTTAGGTACGTTTGGAGCTTAATTGGAGATTATGGATCATTCTGGAGCTAAATTAAAAGTTGTGCTAAAGAATGCAACTCGGAGTACACTTCTGAGCTGAGTGTCGATCGACACCACTCCTGAGTGTCGATCGACACCCATCGGGACTTCATATATCAGAGTTTTTGAAGAAAAGGAAAATTTCCCAGAAGTTTTATATATTTGCAATTAAGTCCCTGGTCGAGTTTTTAGGATATATATACTATTTTAAGGTCATTGTTTAGACCAATCTATTATTCTAAGCTAGAGTTTTGGAGAGAAGAATTCAGACTCCTTCAGAGAAGATTCAAAACTCCTTTAATCTATATTCTTATTTCTTTTATGCAATCTTATTCAAACATGTTTATTGTTTCAATCTCCATGTCTGAGTAGTTTGCTAGTTAGGTTTAGGGTTTCTCATTAGGGATTTCATGGATTGTTAAGTTGATTGGTTAGTTAAGGATTCTGGAACACTAGTTCTTCATCTAGGTTGTGATTAATGCTTGATCTGAACTGACGAGTTAGATTATTGATCATAGGTTGATTCTCGCAACGAAAGTTGGTTAATTAGCTAGAAAGAACCTTAGATGAGCAAAATAACTATTCACAAAGAGATTTGGTTTAGGTATTTTGTGAACATATCGAACTTGAATTTAATGCATGTCTGAGCCTTTGAATTTGCAAAAAGATTTGGAATTCTAGGATCTAGACATAGAAATCTCTGCAACGAGAGTTGATTGATTTGAATATTATGTTTCGAGTTCTAGAACATAGCAGAATCCTGATTTACTGATTAGCTTGCATTCCTGATTTCCTGAGAATACCCTGAGCCTAACGTTTCTCCCATCTGATCTTAAAACCGATTTTAGTTGCTTTTCTGTCTTTTAATTACATTCATTCTCGTTTAGCTTAATTCGAAAACCGATAATCTATTGTGCGAATCTTGAGTCTCTGTGGAAATCGATCCCTAAGTACTACAGTCGATCTCTTAATTTGAGAGAGTAGTTCAAAGGGTTAATTTGAGCATATCAGATATTCATTAACATAATTATAATATAGAATTGATTGTTTTCCTTAATTTGTATACCCTGACATTCTTATATTTGGACGCAATCATTTTTTGATACGACTAACTGTTTTCATTTGTGCTAAGATCGCAATCTACTAAGCACGAATATTCTTATATATGATCACAATCTACTATGGCTCCTTTTTTTACTTCCCTAACAACCTAAATGACACCACATCATCACTCTTTGTACCCTATATATATTGCTACTTCACTTTTCTCTATTCTAAGAAACTAAAACAATTCGGCTATTTCTCATAATGTTTTTTCCTTAACGTATTAGGAGATTTAAATCCCTCTGAAACTGATTGGAGAATTAGGGTTAGAATTGAAAAGAAATGGAAAGAATATATTCAGCATGAAGGTTTTTCCCTTTTGATGATTCTTGCCGACTGCAAAATAATCTGAACATTTAAATTTCTCATTTCTATTTAAATTTTACTTGAGTTTTATTTATTTCATATCTGTTTTAACCACAACATATTGCTTGATATCTTTCTAGGATACCATCATCCAAGCTAGGGTTGTCCCTTGGCTTCTTCCTTTTTTTGAACACCTAATAGTGGAAGGAATGTGGTGTGAAATAGAAGATTTTAGTGTCACAACGATTGACGGACAGATGGTTGAAACAGAACAACGTTATGCAATTAAATTTATTGTCTCCACAACTATTAATAAAGTTGAAATTCGTCATGGTTAGTAATCTATAAACAAAAGTTTTTTATCAAATTGTTATATCAACTGTGTTTAATTGTTATTTTCTGAATTCTCAGTTCAAAGAACAGCCACCATGGGACTAAGGTGCACCACTTAATAGATGTTCTTAATAACAGACGATTCAACGAATGTTCTCTAAGCTTGCTTATGTTGATCTCTTACTTATCTTTTCTGTCTTCGAATAATTTTTCACTTTATATTGGGACTATGTAATAAATCAATTATAATTTATGATATAACAATGATATTTAATATTTTTGGACTCTTAATCAAATACCGGAACGATATTTGGATGCTAGAATGTTTTACTTTAACAGATACCGGCCAAAAAAAATGACAAACAAACAAAACTAAATTAATAAACGAATCTAATTCTATCGTAAGAAGTTTTTCTCCAATTCCATATTCACAACCCCATTGATATAGAAATTTAAATATACAGAAACTGTAAAACCGTATTTTTAAATATATCAGAATTCTTATTTGTATTTGCTATTACTTTCTGTATATTTGAATTTTAGTGTCACACAACTTAGAAGATAACAGTTTTATATTTAAGATCCTACTTCGTGTTTAGAAGGGATTACACTCATTTATGACATATTTTTCGTTACATGCCTCTTACCTCCATAACTATCAATTATACGTATTCGTTTATGGTAAGATATGAACAAATCTTAATTTTTTTCCGAAATCTCCGTTCATATATTATATTATTAGTTTAAAATATATATTAAATAACCATAAAATTTTCGTATCAAATTTAGTTTTAATTACTAAATCTTTGATAACTGTAAAATTTTACTTTCTCTACCGTATATACCGTAATGTTCTTGGATATTCTTTTATAAGAAATAAAAGGTATATTTAGTTTAATCATTTTTGGAAGATATTACATAAGTTTCTGATTTCTACTCATAACTACCCTCCATATATATAATAAATATTTGTTCGTAATTAGCACATAAAATATTTCTCAGGATTTAACCTAGATTCATTAGTACAATCTCTGCTATATATGATTGCAATCACTTTTGATACGACTAACTGTTTTCATTAATGTTAAGACCGCAATTTACTGAACACGAATATTCTGATATATTCTCGCAATCTACTGTGATCTATTGCACCATATTGTACTTCCCTTATTAATACCTAACTGACACAACACCACGACTCTTTGTATCCTATATATATTGGTACTTCACTTCAAGTTGGAGAGATGGCCTATGGATTATGGCTTTTAAGTTTCTTTTGGTTTGTATCAATATTGCTAGGTTTGTTGTTGCTGAATACTATTAAGTTTTTTTGTATAAAAAAATATTTGCGGTTTAAAATTTTTTATATCTCAATACAAGGTGATCTTATCAATCGTCATTATATCATTAATTTATGAATTGTGAGTGCAAATAACCCCCACCATTTGACTTTAGAAATCGTAAGAGAGTTAAATGAGAACTATATATAAGAACATAATTGTAATGGTTATTAAAGCATAATGGCTATTTCTATATATTAAAATTGGAAAAAATTATTCAACAAGATATTGATATATTATGGTTTTTATGGTTTTTAGCCATGATATAACTTGTGTATATAGAGTCTTTTCAGTGCTTTTGTAGTTTAGAGTCTTTTACAGGTTTAGGTACGTTTGGAGCTTAATTGGAGATTATGGATCATTCTGGAGCTAAATTAAAAGTTGTGCTAATGCAACTCGGAGTACACTTCTGAGCTGAGTGTCGATCGACACCACTCCTGAGTGTCGATCGACACCCATCGGGACTTCACATATCAGAGTTTTTGAAGAAAAGGAAAATTTCCCAGAAGTTTTATATATTTGCAATTAAGTCCCGGTCGAGTTTTTAGGATATATATACTATTTTAAGGTCATTGTTTAGACCAATCTATTCTAAGCTAGAGTTTTGGAGAGAAGAATTCAGACTCCTTCAGAGAAGATTCAAAACTCCTTTAATCTATATTCTTATTTCTTTTATGCAATCTTATTCAAACATGTTTATTGTTTCAATCTCCATGTCTGAGTAGTTTGCTAGTTAGGTTTAGGGTTTCTCATTAGGGATTTCATGGATTGTTAAGTTGATTGGTTAGTTAAGGATTCTGGAACACTAGTTCTTCATCTAGGTTGTGATTAATGCTTGATCTGAACTGAAGAGTTAGATTATTGATCATAGGTTGATTCTCGCAACGAAAGTTGGTTAATTAGCTAGAAAGAACCTTAGATGAGCAAAATAACTATTCACAAAGAGATTTGGTTTAGGTATTTTGTGAACATATCGAACTTGAATTTAATGCATGTCTGAGCCTTTGAATTTGCAAAAAGATTTGGAATTCTAGGATCTAGACATAGAAATCTCTGCAACGAGAGTTGATTGATTTGAATATTATGTTTCGAGTTCTAGAACATAGCAGAATCCTGATTTACTGATTAGCTTGCATTCCTGATTTCCTGAGAATACCCTGAGCCTAACGTTTCTCCCATCTGATCTTAAAACCGATTTTAGTTGCTTTTCTGTCTTTTAATTACATTCATTCTCGTTTAGCTTAATTCGAAAACCGATAATCTATTGTGCGAATCTTGAGTCTCTGTGGAAATCGATCCCTAAGTACTACAGTCGATCTCTTAATTTGAGAGAGTAGTTCAAAGGGTTAATTTGAGCATATCAGATATTCATAACATAATTATAATATAGAATTGATTGTTTTCCTTAATTTGTATACCCTGACATTCTTATATTTGGACGCAATCATTTTTTGATACGACTAACTGTTTTCATTTGTGCTAAGATCGCAATCTACTAAGCACGAATATTCTTATATATGATCACAATCTACTATGGCTCCTTTTTTTACTTCCCTAACAACCTAAATGACACCACATCATCACTCTTTGTACCCTATATATATTGCTACTTCACTTTTCTCTATTCTAAGAAACTAAAACAATTCGGCTATTTCTCATAATGTTTTTTCCTTAACGTATTAGGAGATTTAAATCCCTCTGAAACTGATTGGAGAATTAGGGTTAGAACTGAAAAGAAATGGAAAGAATATATTCAGCATGAAGGTTTTTCCCTTTTGATGATTCTTGCCGACTGCAAAGTAATCTGAACATTTAAATTTCTCATTTCTATTTAAATTTTACTTGAGTTTTATTTATTTCATATCTGTTTTAACCACAACATATTGCTTGATATCTTTCTAGGATACCATCATCCAAGCTAGGGTTGTTCCTTGGCTTCTTCCTTTTTTTGAACACCTAAGAGTGGAAGGAATGTGGTGTGAAATAGAAGATTTTAGTGTCACAACGATTGACGGACAGATGGTTGAAACAGAACAACGTTATGCAATTAAATTTATTGTCTCCACAACTATTAATAAAGTTGAAATTCGTCATGGTTAGTAATCTATAAACAAAAGTTTTTTTATCAAATTGTTATATCAACTGTGTTTAATTGTTATTTTCTGAATTCTCAGTTCAAAGAACAGCCACCATGGGACTAAGGTGCACCACTTAATAGATGTTCTTAATAACAGACGATTCAACGAATGTTCTCTAAGCTTGCTTATGTTGATCTCTTACTTATCTTTTCTGTCTTCGAATAATTTTTCACTTTATATTGGGACTATGTAATAAATCAATTATAATTTATGATATAACAACGATATTTAATATTTTTGGACTCTTAATCAAATACCGGAACGATATTTGGATGCTAGAATGTTTTACTTTAACAGATACCGGCCAAAAAAAAAATGACAAACAAACAACTAAATTAATAAACGAATCTAATTCTATCGTAAGAAGTTTTTCTCCAATTCCATATTCACAACCCCATTGATATAGAAATTTAAATATACAGAAACTGTAAAACCGTATTTTTAAATATATCAGAATTCTTATTTGTATTTGCTATTACTTTCTGTATATTTGAATTTTAGTGTCACACAACTTAGAAGATAACAGTTTTATATTTAAGATCCTACTTCGTGTTTAGAAGGGATTACACTCATTTATGACATATTTTTCGTTACATGCCTCTTACCTCCATAACTATCAATTATACGTATTCGTTTATGGTAAGATATGAACAAATCTTATTTATTTCCGAAATCTCCGTTCATATATTATATTATTAGTTTAAAATATATATTAAATACCATAAAATTTTCGTATCAAATTTAGTTTTAATTACTAAATCTTTGATAACTGTAAAATTTTACTTTCTCTACCGTATATACCGTAATGTTCTTGGATATTCTTTTATCAGAAATAAAAGGTATATTTAGTTTAATCATTTTTGGAAGATATTACATAAGTTTCTGATTTCTACTCATAACTACCCTCCATATATATAATAAATATTTGTTCGTAATTAGCACATAAAATATTTCTCAGGATTTAACCTAGATTCATTAGTACAATCTCTGCTATATATACAACCTTATATGTGACTCAATTCTTCATAGCATTTCTCACTGTAATTTTTATAGAATTCAAATATCTACCCAAAAGAAAAAAAAAACAAAATGGCCAAAGTTTCCGTCCCAAAGAAAGTGCTAGGAAAAGAAATGGAATTGTCGATGCTAAATAGCATCAAACCTTGGAAATCTTCATGGAGAGTGCATGTTAAAGTTTTACATTCATGGAAAGCTGGAAACACATCATTCGGTGACACCTTGGATTTTATCATGATGGATCAAGAAGTAAACTCTATAATCTATAACCATTCTCTTCGTTTTAAGTTTTATGTTTTATTACAAATAGTTTGCTTTGTTTATGTTTTTGGTTACGAAGCATCGAATTTATATTTTAATTAATATATAAATCTAATATTACCTGTATTTATATGATTGTAACTATTATATTAATTGATGTGCAAATGTTTCGAATAATATTGACGATGATATAGCATTATATTCTTTATTATACGTTTTATATATTATTATGGTTTTTTTAACACTAGGACTAGGGCTGTTCAATACGGTAAAACCGAACCGAACCGATCCATACCGAACCGAAATAGAGCATATGGTTTGGATTTGGTAATACCGTATAAACCGTATGAATGTTATTTTTAGAAAACCGCAGTATATGGATATGGTTAGTTTATAACCGAACAAACCGAATAAACCGAATAAAACCGATTAAACATAAGAAATGTGTAACTATATATATATATAGAGACATTACAATAGATTTATGGCATGGATAAATAAAACATATGTATGTTATACAATATAAGATGTATTCATTTTTTTTTGGTTTTACGATGTATTTCGAAACTAAAAATCTACTATATAGTTTTCTTTATAGTGGAAATCTCCGAAATGGTCATTAATATCTCCAAAAAATCATTTAGAAAATATCTCTTTTTTATTGATAAAAGTATATCAATTACACGAAACAAGACCTTGATGAAAGGCAAATATGAGACAGTCGTATAACTCTTTTTCCCATCAATACATTTTTTCGTTGATCATGTTTTGAAGTTTAAGTTTTAGTTTTATGTTGATTGCATTATTTGATGTTAAACAAGTGTTTCTGTTTTTTTTTGTTATTATCTTTTTACTTTATTTTAATAATTTTTGGTATAAAACCGAATAAACCGAAAACCGAAAAGTATTTAACCGAACCAAACCAAAGTAAGTATGGATTTAGTATGGTAGCTAAATTTTACTAGCCGAAAAACCGAAAACCGAAATAAACCGAATCGAAACCGAACCGATTTCCAGATTGAACACCCCTAACTAGGACATATTTCTATTTATAATCGTATGCAAGTTGTTTAAATCCATGATTATGTTTTGCTTGATTTATATATTATAAACCCATGGTTATTATATTTGCTATCCATGATTGGATTAATGCATATTTCTCAATATTAACTTTGGTGAAGGGAACCAAGATGCATGGATCAATGAGGTCTAACGAGATTCAGAGGTTCGGAGAAAAAATAACAAAGTTAGGGTGGAAGGAAATTCGAAATTTGACGGTCAAGAAAGCGGTTGGTGCTTATAGGCCAACAACACATTCATTCAGAGCATTCCTTGGAAGCAACTCAAATGTGCATGAAATTGATCCAATCGCCCTTGAAGAACCCTTGACTTTGACTCCATTGTGTGCATTGACTGACCCGAGCTTCAACTGTAATTTCTTGGTTGGTAAGTTATTTTAAGCAATAGATAATTCTATTTTGAAGTTTGATTCTGTATTATGAACATTAATACAGCTTAGTTATGAATATCTATTATACAGATTTTATTGGCCAAGTTACTAATGTCGGTGAGAAGAGCATCGTTGAGGCAATGAGTAAACCAATTCCTAAAATCGATGTGCAGCTAAGAGACTCGATGTAATTACTATGTTTAATTTACCCAACGATTGACAATTCATGTTAGAAAACAATATTTCATCTCAGATTGTACTATTATTTTTGCAGGGATAGTTACTTAAGATTGACCTTATGGGGAGTTTATGCTGATCAGATTTACGCTGGATGTTGTGGGGCTGAGGATGGACAAGTTATTTGTCTGGTGAAACACGCGAAAGTCAAGCAGTGGGATGGTAATTTAATATTATTATGAATATTAACTACCAAAAATAGTTTCGATTCGTTTATTAATTTAGTTGTTTGTTTGTCACGAAGGTGAAAATTATGTTTCCAATGCCTTCAATGCTACTATACTTGAGATCAATCCAAATATCCCGCAAGTTATTGAATTCAAATCACGGTGAGTGTTATCATCTCTCTATAGTAATTATACGTAGTATGATTCTTTTCAAATAAGTTATTAATTAGAATTACTTAAATTTGGCAGTCTACCTAAAGACGAGTTAGTTCTACATGTGGACAACCAGAATTCGAATAAGGAGACACCGATTGTTGTCAGGGAAAATTTTGCTGACTATCCCCTTCTCAACATTGAGCAAATTCAGCAGTCTGGGATGGTTGGGAAAAGTAGGGTTATCTGCACAATCCTTGGCATTGATACCGATTATTGTTGGTATTACTTCAATTGTAAGAGTTGCAATAAGACAGTTGAATGGAAGGAACAACCTGAACATTCTCAGATTAAGGAAGCATGGTGGTGCAATACTTGCAACATGTGGGTTAAGCAGCTTACACCAAGGTATGTTACTGTTTTCTCACATGCATTGTTCATTCTTCGATTGCGATTATTTCATGTAGAAATGTTTTTTTTTAAACGTTTCTTTCTCTACAAGGTACATGTTACATGTAGTGGTGGCAGACGAGAAATCTCAGATGAGATGTCTGCTGTTTGATACCAATGCCCAGAAGGTTGTAACACAATCATGTGCAAAACTCCTCAATGGATCAATCTCTCCGGTAAGCATCGAGAAAGTAATCTTTTATCATGAAAATCATATTATCAAATTTGAAAATAAACATTGTTAGTGCTTGTATTGATGCATTCAATCAATGTTTCCCTTTCATGTAGATCGTGGATCCAACTAGCTTGCCACAAGCTCTCCGGAACATTGTTGGGTCAACTTGGCAATTTTGTGTAGCTATTGGTTCGGATAATATACATGACACACAAATTGCTTTCAAGGTCCTCAAAGTCTGGTCACCTAACCTGATGATCGGAGAACCCGGACAATCTTCTGGAATTGAAAGTGCTACAGAAACATCATCCATTATTGGATCAGAACAGGTCATATTTTTTCATTATCTAATTACATGTTCAATCATTATTTTACTATGTTATCCTTGAGTACATTGTTCTAAGTTTTATGTTGGTTTATAACTTTAGGGACCCTTGCTTATAACTATTAGTGATGAGAAGTCGGACTGTCCACCCAGTGACACAACAACTCCATCCTCAAAACGCAGCCATGATTCGAAACTTAATGCGCAAGACCAATTTTCATGTACCAGCAAGGATATGTCGTACATCAAAAGGATAAAACTAGAAGGAGAGCCTGAGAAGTTCAACGTGGATTTGGATAACAATGAGCAGCTAGATTTTAAGGAGTTAACGAAGAGTAACGGAAAAGCGAAGAATGATTAATCCGTCATGTTGAAGAAACAAGTACTGTTTACCTTTTTAATAAACTATTCACCGACTACGTTACTTATCGTTAGACATTTTTCATGGACATGGTGTTTTTGGTTTTGTTGCTACTTTATTTATTTTTTTCATTATAATTTAGTTATGTTTCTATCCTCTCAATTTGATCAAGATATCGTGCGAATTATGTGTTTATCACGTAATTATTTCTCTATATGTGAAATCATTCATGTGAGACTAATTAAGTAACGTGTAAAACTTTGTTCTAACAGTCAGAATTTGATAAAAATGAACATTCTCTTTAATATTAACCCATATCTATATTAGTAAAACATGGCATTTGTTATACTCAACTACAAAGATGAGATAATACTCAAATAGTTATCACATTTCAATTCCTGTAAATGCCATTTTATTAAATTAATCATTAACCGCATCACCCGAAACTTATGCAATATAGTAATGAAAAGATTTAATAAACTATATTTGTTACTAAATGATAGTAATAAATAGATTTTATATACAAAAATTTCGAAGGAATTATTACCATAACAAGTACGTCATTGAGATTCTTTTTTTAATGCTTATGTCTATATATACTTTTAGATATGTATCATAATAATTCAATAAATATAATATCTTTTGCACGATATCCTCGACTATTCTCAGTTTTTTTTAAAAAAAAAAAAACAATTGTGCACTAAACGAGTTATCACATTTCAATTCCTCAAAATGCTCTTTTTACAAATTTATAAGTAACCACATCATCCGAAACTTATGGAATATAATAATTAAAAGATTTTATAAACTATATTTTTTTACTAAATGATAGTAATAAAAAGATTTTATATACAAAATATCGAATGAATGATTACCATAATAAGTACGTGATTGAGATTCTTGGTTTAATGCTTATGGCCATATATACTTTTAGATATATATTATAATAATTCAATAAATATAATATCTTCTACACGATATTCTCAACTATTCTCAACGATCCATGATCTTCCAGCTATAACAACAGTTAATCCCATTATCCCAAAACCTATTACCAATATAACAGTAGTAATCCAAGCATTCTCCCCAAATGTTCTTCTATAAGTGTAAGTTTTGCATTCTCGATTTTCTATGCTAATTGAAACTAAACAGCTTTAAAAATTGAGTTTCTACCCAGGTTTGGTTAGATGAGAAAAATAAAAGATGATGCTGGTAGCATTCCAGCCACCACCGAAAAAAAAACATCCAAAAGACCACGGCCACAACAGAAAAATGAAAATAAAAAGTCAGGACAGAACGTGAAAGTGGATCAAGTTTTCCAAACTCCACCAAGTGCACGAGCTAGGGTTTTAAATGATATTACAAATGTTGTATGTTCTTCGCAAACACCTTCTCCATCTTCAGTTGTAACTTCCACGGGATCGGACTTAGGTATTATCAATCAACACATTTAATTTACGCTTTATTAACAATATTGTTACCTCTATTTCGAAAATTTCATGTAACTAATACGGTTGTTTCAGGATATAATTTATCACGGTATCAATCAGTTCTAGGTAACTGTACCAAACTGTTTTATTATCTCCTTACACTATATATTTATTTTCTCTTATTATTTACCAGCTTTATTGACAAATCTAAATTTTGTATCTTTCTTCCTCCGAGATTCTCGACCAATTAATTATACTCGGTTTGGTAATGGAGTACTGGCGACTACCACATCACCGAGTACGTAGACAATCCTATAAAGTTTTTATGTATATTATCTACTGCAAACAGTATATTATATAGTAAATAACAGAAATTGTATTTCTATACCTTCAGGTTTTGCATTGCCTACTGCACCGGAATTGTCATCAATAAATTTCTCTCCCCTAGCAAATTATGCATCTTCTTCGTATACACCTTTCCCATTTGCTTCCTCCACATTTACAAATGCACCGTCAGGTAATAATGCTCATTAGTCATTTATCGTTAATGATGATGACACTAAATTATATTTATTTAAATTCTTTTCTATCAGCTCTCTCAAGGTATGATTTATCACAATATGAGAATACTACAGCTACCGGAGAATTGACTCCATGTAAGTATATATACATATATATATATATATATATATATATATGTAGATAACTTTTTTACTGCATTATCACACAAAACAAAAAGTTCTCTATTCTCTCTAACTTTAAATCATGATTACAATAATTCTAATACTGCTTTTGAAATATTTAATATTAGTTGCCAGAAACCGCAGTATATGCCAGTGGACTACCGGAACACACTCAGATCAGGAGTACAGTAAGTTAGGTTTTGTTTCTTATGTAACTGTTCCATTAAAATCTCTGTATATAATAATTTCGCTATGTTTTACTTACAAGCTGAAAAATGTCCCGGATTACTTCTCCAGCAAGCAGACCATCGATGTCTCAGTGTAAGTTTGGAAATTATAAACTATTTATTTTTCTTTCTCTTTTGCAATTACAATAAGTATTCACTTTTATCATATACTATAGAATTGAATATGAGTGTATTTTATCTTCTATTTATTTCCTCTATTACGATGCTTATTTCATCTGTTATTAAGCACATATATTATTTTGACCATATATGATTTTACACGGATTGTTAAATATATACAGGTGTTGGTATTTCAAAAACACATGGATTGTCTGCACCTTAGATTACATTAGCAAGAAGGCTAGCTCAAGAATTTGGAGAATGCGTACCTGACGCTGGAAACTCAAGTCAAAATTCTGATCAACTCAGAAAGCCATCTAAAGGTAACAATACATGTTGACTAATGAATAGCAAACTTCGTATAATTAGTGATACTTAATATAAATGCCATAACAGGGTTTGTGGAGTCAATACCTACAACCGACGATATATACAGAATGTTGTTTGGGCATAATACTGATAGTGACGATGATGACTCTGATGACGATGTCTTTCAGTTTTATAAATCAGGTTTCTTTTATTGAAGTTGCAACTTACATATCCACTAACAAAAAACTGACAAATAGTAATTGCTGAGAATCATGCAGATGTCGAAGAATCCAATGAGCAGATAATGGATTGTAGTAGTCAAGAAGAAAGTGATTCGGAGGATGAGTACACATCTGATAGTGATGAATCATCGACGACTTTACATGGTAATCATTAATTTATTAAAACTCTATATATAATTCATCAGGTACAAGAAATTAAATTACTACTAGTTAGTTGGACGTCTTAATATGTGTGATAAATAAATTGCAGAATACCTTGATGAAGGTGATCCCGTTTACGAATGTTTTCATTGTGGTGCTATTTTCTGGTATAATGAACGAATTAACAGGCGCCATCATACTAAGAACCCGAAATTTTCACTGTGTTGTTCTAGAGGGGATGTGAGATTACCTTATCTTAAAGCATCTCCCGTTTTTCTACAAAGAATGGTCTCCGAAGATTCCAGTAACGCCCGGCATTTTCGGTCGCTTATTAGAATATACAACATGGTTTTCTCGATGACTTCGCTTGGTGGAAGAGTTGATCGTTCTGTCATAAAAGGTAGAGGTCCCTCCATGTTTCGCTTACAAGGAGAAAACTATCATCTAATGGGTAGCTTGAAACCAGAAAGAACGGATTTTGCAAAATTTTCTCAGCTATATATTGTAGAAACTGAGAATGAAATCCAGAACCGGAAAGTTGCAGCAAAGTAAAGTTTTTGTTGTTTGTTTGGTAAATCTTTTTTCTTTGTTTATGAACTGCTTTAGTTGTGATCTTAAATATCAAAACTAATACTTCTTATTTAATCGCAGCAAAGGAAAAAAATTTAAGCAAAGTAAACAAACTAACCAGAACGGATTGCGAGATAGTGTTCTTGAGACACTTATTCAACTTCTGGATGAAGTTAACCCATATGTGAAAGTTTTAAGGACAGCCAGAGATAGGATAGATGTTGATGAGGAAGAAGAGTACGTGATGAGGATTATATGTGCGAGAGGAAAAGATCCATGGACTTGGAATACGCCTACAACAAATGAAGTGGCAGCATTGATTGTCGATGAGGATAAAGAAGGGATGGACAGACGCGATATTGTTATTCAGAATCGAAATAATGAGAAGCTTAAACGGATTAGTGAGATACATCCGTGTTATTTAGCCTTACAATATCCTTTGTTATTCCCTTACGGTGAAGATGGCTTTTAGGTTGGAATTAAGAAAGGTGCAGCATCAGGTTCCAAGAAGCGGGAAAGAAAAAATGATAAGGGGATTAGTATGAGGCAGTTTTTCGCCTTTCGGATCCAAGAGAGGAAAAGAGAGAATAAACACATACTACTGCGTTCGAGAAGACTATACCAGCAATTTTTGGTAGATGGTTGGACTACTATTGAGTCAAATAAGATGTCTTATATTATGAAAAACCAGGATAATTTACGGTCAACCATTGCTGATTCAGGCAAGAAGGCATCTGAGGCTGGCACAGAACTTGCTGAAGAGGGTAACAGAGTGTTTCTACCATCTTCTTTTTCTTATGGACCTCGATATATGCAGCAGCATTATTTGGATGCTATGGTCGTCTGTAAGCATTTCGGATTTCCAGACTTATTTATCACATTTACATGTAATCCAAAATGGCCGGAGATAACTCGACATCTTAATAAAGCCAACTTACTTCCAGAAGATAGACCAGCAATTATGTGCAGAATGTTCAAGATGAAGTTAAACAGATTGATGGACGATCTTCAAAAGAAATCCTTACTAGGAAATGTCGTGTCAGGTAGGCATTAACGCTTAACCCAGCTTCGTTTTTATTTTTGGTCTGTTTTTTTTTTTTCTTTTTGTTGTAGTGCTTACCAATTTTTTCTTTTATTCAGCGATGTACACGATTGAATTCCAAAAGTGAGGACTCCCCCATACTCATATACTACTCTTTATGGACCAGAAATCCAAGTTTCCATGTCCCAGTGACATCGATAGAATTATTTCCGCCAAAGATTCCAGACCCGGTTAAAGATAAAGAACTTTATGACATTGTGAAAACTAACTTGACGCATGGTCCATGTGGC
Source organism: Isatis tinctoria (assembly GCA_010577795.1). NCBI lineage: Eukaryota > Viridiplantae > Streptophyta > Magnoliopsida > Brassicales > Brassicaceae > Isatis > Isatis tinctoria. Next base: position 25,684,089 of record CM021244.1, on the reverse strand, counting down.
GCTGCCAACTACAATGCTTCGTGTATGGTCGACGGTAAATGTTCCAAGTTCTTCCCCAAGTCTCACAAGGATATCACAACAGTTGACGACGACGGATACCCTGTTTATAGAAGACGGAACACGGATCGATACGTCGAAAAATATGGCATAAAGCTGGACAATAGATGGATTGTCCCTTATAACCGAGCACTGTCTCTAAGATAACGAGCGCACATCAATGTTGAATGGTGCAATCAAGCTGGATATATTAAATACTTATTCAAGTATATTCATAAAGGGTCCGATATGGCGACAGTAGCTGTGGAACCGGCAAAGAAGAAACAACGCCCTGAAGACTGGATTCAAGACTTTTTCAACTGCAGGTAATTTTATGATTTTCTTTTAAACATCTATATATAGCTAATATACTGTTTTATAACAATCCCTTCAAATTTACGTACTGAATGATGATATCAGATACGTATCTTCATGTGAAGCTAATTGGAGAATTCTTTCATTCCCGATGTGTTACCGAAGTACACCCGTCGAAAAGCTTCAGTTTCATCTCCCTGGACAACAAAATGTGATTTACAAAGAGAATGAAACACCAAAAAGTGTCTTAGAGCGTATTTCTGCGAAAGGTAGCCAGCTTATTTCTTGGTTTGACCTCAATAATGATGAAGACTGAAGAATCCAAAAGCTGGCCGAAGATTGCACATATGAACAGATCCCCAGCAAGTTTACGTGGAACAAGAAGAATATGATTTTCAGGGAAAGGAAGAAAGGATTCACTGTTGGAAGGATTAACTACATTCTTCGAAAATTAGAGGAACAGTATTATATGCGTATGCTTTTGAATTCAGCTAAAGGAGTAAAAAGTTTTGACGACATGAAAAGAGTTGATGACATTGTTCATCCAACATTTAAGGAAGCATGCTGGGCTAAAGGTTTTTTAGAAGATGACAGAGAGTACATTGAAAGTATTGTCGAAACAGCTTTCTGGGCACATGGCCACTTCACGAGGAAACTTTATGTGATCATGCTTCTTTCTGATTCTCTAACTTCGCCTGCAACCGTTTGAGAACCTACATGGAGACATCTATCTGATGACATCGAGCGATTACAAAGAAATCTAAGGAATCAAAAAGGTAACTCGACTATCATTATAAACAATGCTGTTTGTTTTGGTATTAATATAATTATATTAATTTTTTAAACGTTGTATTTATTATGCAGACCTTCGTTTGAGGGATGAAGAGAAAAAAAATCTTTGTCTTATAGAGATAGAGAATCAGCTAGCATATAATGGAAGTTCCCTCGCCAATTTTCAGTCAATGCCCCAACCAGATTTGGAAGGTATGGAAAGATATTACCGTTGGATACGGGAGGAAAGGAATTACAAGCCCTGTGAGTTGAATGCATTTCTTGGTGAATGGGTAGATAGACTAACCGATGAGCAGAGGAAGATCTATGATGAGATTGTTGGTGCTGTTTTGAACAATACTGGATTAGCTTATTTTGTTTATGGTTTTGGTGGAACCGGGAAAACAAAATTATGGGAGATACTTTCTGCTGCGGTTAGATCAAGAGGCCTTATTTCTCTTAATGTAGCATCAAGCGGTATAACTTCCTTGCTTTTGATTGGTGGTAGGACAGCTCATTCTAGGTTTGGAATTCCTATCAATGTTAATGAGACCAGCATGTGCAATATGAAGCGTGGATCAGAACTTGCAGAGTTAGTAAAGGAAGCATCTATGATCATTTGGGATGAAGCACCGATGATGAGCAAGTACTGTTTCGAGTCTTTGGATAGAAGTATGAGAGATGTTGTTGTAGGTGTAAGTCACAAACCGTTTGAGAGAAAGGTTGTAGTTTTTGGAGGTGATTTCAGGTATTGCCAGTTATTACGGGTGGCAGTCGTCAAGACATTGTCCGGGCTTCGCTTTGTTCCTCTTATCTGTGGAAAAACTGTAAAGTTCTGACTCTCACGAAAAATATGCGACTTCTAGCAAATATGAGTCCAGAGGAAGCCGAAAATATTCAAGCATTCTCTCAGTGGTTGTTAGATGTCGGTGATGGAAAAATCACTGAAAATGATGGAGAGGCAGACATCGATATACCTGATGAGTTCCTTATCGCAGAAGCAACTGAACCCATTCAAGCTATAGTTGCAGCTATATACGGAGAGGACTTAGACAAGCCGAAGAGTCCAAATTTTTTCCAGAAGCGAGCCCTACTATGTCCTACGAACAATGATGTAAACCAGATCAATGAGTATTTGTTATCAGAATTGCGAGGTTAGTGTTCTGTGCTATATTTATTTTGCTTTTAAAAATTTAGATATTCAAATATATTCTTATATTTCTTTTCCAGGAGATGAGAGGACGTATCTCAGTGCTGATTCTATAGACCCATCCGACGCAAGTTCGCTTGATAATCCAATTTACTCTCTAGAATTGGGGAAATGTCTCAGATGCTCTTATTTGGAGGAAACTGATCTACAACACTCTCCACTAATCTATAATACTCTTCGTTATAGTGAAATGACGAAACTACCCTTCTAAGATTTTTAAATGAAAATAAGAACCTAGTTGTACGAACCAGTTATCCTAGTATTACCCCGGTATTATCTTAGTCCCTAGTATTACCAAGTGTTACTCTGGGATTACTAGTACCTGTATTACCAGTATCACTGGGTATTACCCTGGTATACCCTAGTATTAACTTGGTATACCTTGGTATACCTTGTTATTACTCCGCATAGGGGGATTCGATCCCTGGGCGCGCGCCTAGGTGCGTGCTTGTGCGCGCCGCTCGTACCACTGAGCCATCGTGTTTTCGTTGAACACCTACTGATTCAATTATATTTAACCCTTAAAATCTGAAAATAACCTTTCATTAATGGCAATTTCGTCATTTCGCTACTGAGGATTATATGAGCCCATCTTTGGTCTCATGAGAGTATGTGAGGTGCTGTCCCTCCAGAATTTCTGAATAGCATTAAGTTATCTGGATTACCTATGGATTCGTTGAGGTTGAAGGTCGGTTGCCCGGTTATGCTGCTCAGAAACATATGTCCTAAAGAAGGCTTATGTAATGGTACAAGACTTCAAATCACAGCATTATACGAAAGGACAGTGGAAGCATTGGTTATTACAGGAACGAGAGTGGGAGATAAAGTTCACATTCCCCGGCTTACCATAACACCTTCTGATCCCAAGCTTCCTTTCAAGATGCGTAGAAGACAATTTCCTTTGAATGTCTCTTTCTCTATGACTATAAATAAAAGCCAAGGTCAGACGCTATCTAATGTTGGGTTGTATCTTCCTCGCCATGTGTTTTCGCACAGACAGCTCTATGTTGCCCTTTCGAGATTCACATGCAAAGCCGCTTTGAAAGTTCTTATACTTGACCAAGATGGAAAGCCGCAGCGTAAAACGAAGAATGTTGTTTTCAAAGAGATATTCCATAAAGTCCAAAAATCAATGAATAGTTAGTTATTTTTCCTTCTCCGCGTTATGATATTATGTATTTTTAACATATTTTGATTTGTTTTTAGTATTCGGTTTGAGTTTTGATTTGAATCTTTCGTTAGTTTTTCGAGTCTTTTCTATTGTTTCGAGTCTTTTTTACAGATTTTATGGAGTTCTGATGGAGTTTGGCGCTTACGGACATGTTCGAGTCGAGTTAATGTGGAAAAACACGAGAAAAGGACCAACTGAAGAGAACGACCGTTCTTGGAGTAGAACGACCGTTCTTGGAGTAGAACGACCGTTCTTGCTCCCACCTACCCTGCCGACAAAAGCAAAGGAACGACCGTTCTATCTTGGAACGGTCGTTCCCCGTCTCACCTACACCCACCTACTCTGCCGACTAAAGCAAAGGAACGACCGTTCTCTCTAAAGAACGATCGTTCCCCGTCTCACCTACTTCGCGAACGACCACTTAGAACGATCGTTCTTCTCCCAGAACGATCGTTCCCCGTCTCACATACACCCACCTACTTCGCGATCGACTAGTTAGAACGACCGTTCTCCTCCAGAATGGTCGTTCCCCATCTCACCTACTCCCCTACACCTTGGCCTATATATTGGACTCACACTTGATGCTTCAAAACACACCATCTTCTCCTCTCAGTCTTCTCTTGCTTATAAACATTGTTTCTCTTCTATTTTAAGCTTTAAACATTTATGCTTTGATCAAGTTCTTATTAGTTTCTTTTCATCTTTGTTATCTTTAAGCTTTAAATATTTATGCTTTGATCAAGTTCTTATTAGTTTCTTTTCAGCTTTTATTATCTATTCAAGCTTTCATGATGAACTCTATAATCTCTTTGTTTTCTTCTTCTTTAATTATGTCTTAGTAGATCTCTTAGTTAGGTTAAGGTTTTTTTCAAAGGAATTAATGAGCTTTAGGGTTAAATACAAATAGGCTATTCAAATCGATGTCTTCACCCTTGTTGTTCTTAATGCTTGGATCGAATTGATCACTTGATTTTTTGATATTAGGTTTAACTTAGACAGCGAGAGTTGCTAGGTTGCTAGAAGAAACTTGGGTGAGCAATTTATTCATTACATGCGAGAGTAGATGTATTGGAGAATTGTGAACAAATCAAAACCTATCCTTAATGCTTGTCTGTGATTTCTAAAACCAACGAGAGTTAGGATTTTAGGTTGTTAGATAAAGTTATTGATGCCACGAGAGTGGAATGATATTATCTTTATGTTTGAGTTCTAGACTTGTGCTTAAATCATTGCCTGAATAGTTGTTTGATCCTTTGCTCTGAATCTCCTGCGAAATTCCTTAACTTAACGCTTGTTTAATATTATTTTTACAACCGATTTTGCTTTTGTTACTTGCTATTTACGAAACCAAACCCTAATTGAATTGTCTTAGCTTTTAATTTAGCTCATTAGATCAAAGTGTGAACTTGGTCTTCGTGGGATCGACCCCTAAGTACTACTTCGTTTGCTGTGCACTTGCAGTAGGAAATAGGGTTTAAAACTCGCGTATCAAGTTTTTGGCGCCGTTGCCAGGGACCAAATTTTCACCTTTGGTTTACGGCTGAATTATTAGACTAAGAACTTTACTGAACTCGTTTTCTTTTCTTCTTTGTTTTTGTGTTTCAGGTGCATGTCCACAAGGAGCACAAGGAGCAAAATCAACGAGGACCTTCTTTGCTTCACAAATGACGAGCTAGCAAGGAGAGAACGAGAAAACAGAAGACGTAACACACCCGTTCAAGAAGCAGAAACGACTGACACCGCCAACTCAGAGATGGGCGGACAAGCAGACATCACAGCTCAGCTGCAACAACTTCAGACAGCCATGGAGCAGCTTCGCTTGCAACTGGAGAGGCAACTCGTTGCTCAACCTGCTTTCAGAGACAAATATGCGGCTCACACATACTACCAGGATCTATCTGCGATCGTTACCCCGACCATCCAGAGGCAAGATTACGAGATCAAGCCTCAAGCGATCACCCTCGTGAAGCAACACCTGTTCCACGGTCTGCCTGCTGAGATTCCGATGGATCATATCGAGAACTTCGAAGAGAACTGTAGCACAACTGGCTGCAATGGTGTGCCTCCAGATTTCTTGAAGTGCAAGCTTTTCCCCTTCTCTCTTACGGGAAAAGCATCACAGTGGTTAAAATCTTTACCGCCAGGCTCTCTACCGACTTGGGCTGATGCGCGAGCAGCCTTCTTGGATAAGTTTTACACGAAATCCAAGACCGCAGCCTTGAGGAACAAGATCTCCTCATTCGAGCAACAGTCCGGCGAATCCTTCAATGAAGCATGGGAGCGGTTTAAGGAGTACAAGCGCGAGTGCCCTCACCATGGGTTTAGTGATGAGCAGCTGCTCAGCACCTTCTATGACGGAGTAGATTGGGACTACAGAAACGCCCTGAATGCAGCTAGTAACGGTGACTTCTACACTAAGTCAAAGGAAGGAGCTCTGGAGCTGATCGAGAACCTAGCCGCAAGTTCCAGCAACAAAAGCCCGGAGTACGACAGGAAAAAGGTCAACAGTGTGGACTCCAAAAAGATTGATGAGCTCTCGGCCTTGGTTAACCTTTTGCTAAAAAAGAACCAGAATTCAGTCCAATTTGTGGACGAGAATGGGGAAGCACCTCTCGCTCAAGTCTATGAGGAAGAAACCGGGAATGATCAGATGGAGGTGAATTACGTGACGGGAAAAGGTTTCGGACAGAACCGCGGTTTCAACAACCAAGGCTTCAACACTCATCCGAACCTGTCCTATAGGAGCACCAATGTGGAGAATCCGCAGGATCAGGTTTATCCTAAGAAAGGAAATCACCCACAGATGGGTTTTCAGAAGAACTACTCCAACAACTACCAGAACCGGCCATTCGTTCCTAATCAGAACCGTTTCCAAGGAGGGAATCAGCCAAGGCAGCCTTTCACAAACTCGCAACCCCAGCCTTTCACAAATCCGCAGCCTTCATCTTCAGTAACCGGCTCACAAGACGAGCTGAAGAACATGATGCAGCAGTTGATGGCGAGTCACCAAAAGGCGGCAGCGGAGATCAACTCCAAAGTTGACACTATGTATGTTGATCTTAATGGGAAGTATGAGGCTGTATGGACCCACATGAAGCAACTGGATGTTCAGATTGCACAAACTGCCGAGTCTATAAAAAGAACACCAGGCACTCTACCTGGAAAAGCTGAAGCACCTAGGAAGGAGTTTGTCAACGCCATCGAGCTAAGGAGCGGGAAAACATTGAATTCAGCAACAACTTCCGGATCGGCAAAAGGAAAAGAAGCGACTTCCGAGCACGTGCTCCCATCCAGCAAGCACCTGCTCCAAGGAAATCAAAGCGTTTATGAAAAAGGTAAATCGAGCAACCGCGCTACACACGCTGGAACATCGGCTTCACCTCTCGAGATTCTTGAAGAAGATTCGCCAACCAAGCACCCTGGTCCGTCAACCGAGCACATGCTCAGCCGAGAAACTCCAACAACTTCGGCCAGCAATCCGGAAGCAAGGATGTACAAACCCAAGGTCCCATACCCTGTACCACCAAAGAGGTCTCGCAAGGACTTAGAGGATGCTAAATGCAGAGAGATGCTCTGAGACCTAACCGTGAAGCTGCCTCTCACGGATGCCGTTCAGATGATACCTGTAATACCCCAATCAAGAGCCGAAAATGCACTATGTCAGAAATAAATCCGGGAAAATTAGGAGGACAATTTTAGCAATTCCGGGAATTTGTACGGTGGTACTCAAGCCTCAGATGGAGCTATTGCAAAAAGATTCAGTCAAAGAAAAATTCTCCTGTGAGAATTAAAAATCGGACAAGTTGGACCTACGAAGGGAAGTAGGTTGAGCAAGAAAATTCATAAGTGGAGTTCTGTCCAACAATAAATCATGAAACTTTTTGTGGGCTCAGAGTACATCAGGAAGAGCATTCAGAACCAAGGATAGCAGTTTTGCATTGGTGGAATCAGAAGTTATGATTTTTGGAGTATGGAGAGCTTGTAAGTGGTCTCAGCTGAGTTGTCTTCAAGGGATCAATTGGGAATTCGACCAGGCTTGTCTCTGAGTGACTCAGCATCTTCTAGAATGTGATTTAGTGGCTTGGAAGGCAGAGGTGGCATTGATCTTGAGGAGAGAAGGTGACAAGTGTAAAATTAGTAATCATGAGGTTTAAGCTAGGTGTCCATTTGCATGGCCTGCTAGGTGTCCATTTCTTAGCATAGATTAGTGTCCTCTCAGGTGTCACCTCCTTATCATTTTCGTTTTACTATATATACCCCCTTACCCCCTTAATTTATTTCTCTTTTCACCAAACCAAAAACTCTTCCCTTTTAAGAGAGAGAAACCGTGAGAGAGAGAGAGAGAGTTTTAGCAAGTCCTGGTTGTGTTATGTGGAGTCTAGGAGAGGGGCGAAAGCTTGTAGGGGTCAGTAATCCATTGCTAAGGTGAGTTTCAGATTTAGGAACCCACTCCCTTACCCATGCTTTATTTTCAGTCTTAGAAATAAGGTTGTGGTTTGTTTGCTTGATTGATTGTTGCATTTGATTGTTTGTTGCATGCATGATGTTGATTTGTTGTGTGCTTGATTGCTGCATGCTTGATTGTTAGTTGCATGTTTGATTAAAAATGTTTGAATGTGTGATTGTATGAATTGTGTTGTGTGGAACTAACATGCAGGTGCTATTCACGTGGTAATTAACAAGTTCTTGCAGGTTATATCCGTGGTATAGCATATTTGGAGGTGATGTGTATGGATTGGTGTGATGAGGAGTGGACTGAGTTTACAGATCCGTGTGCTATGAACCCGATGGGAGAGGTGTGGGTTGGATACATAAACTTATGGACTATGTTATTCTCCCCACCGAGCACTAACACGGATGGTGTGAGAGACTTGCCTTGATCCTTGGATCTTTTTGCACTCTCTCCACCGAAAACTCAGGGCCACTAGATGTGGAGGATGTGTTGTAGAATCCTGGTGTAAAGATTGAAGTATGGAAGATTGTTGTGTGAAGTGGTGATGTGGTTGAAGAGTCAGTCCGTTTGCGGGTAGCTTTCGGACTGAAGCGGAGCCATAAAGATTCGGTTCAGTGGTGGTATGTGCATGATCCCCAAATCCCTCCAAGGCATCGAAGGACAGAGAGGTGGAGAAGACTCGGAGAGACGGGGTTGCAGCCTAATTGGCCGAGTGTACCCGACGGGGACGGAGACGGTGTTCCGGAAGTGGAAGGGCAGAACTGGACCGTAAATCTGCACCTTGGCCGCAAGCCGGGGTGTATGATTGAGTTGTGATGTTCCGGCTTGATGGTCTTTGTGATAGTCAAGTGCAGGGTGTTCACGGGGGATCCGCCATGCTTTGAGATCTCAGTGCCCACGCGGTGGAAGGCGTTGTGAGAACGCAGACTAACGTTGTTTTGTGCTTTGGCTATTTACTTTTATGCTGCTTCGGCTATTTGTGTGCTTATTTGTTTGATTGATTGTTTGTGTGATTGTGTGTTGCATGTTGGGGACTGGGATGGGATTTCCTTGTTGTTATTATCTGAGCTCACTAAGTAATCCCCCGATTACTTACCCTTTTCCTTTCTCCTCCCCCATGCAGGAAACCAGTAGAGTAGCTCGTAGCGGAACGTAGGAGCAACCGGAAGTAGTTTTGTTGGCTTATAGTGAAGACTCTGTTGTAACGTATGTATTTCCGCTGTGCTTTTGAACTCTTAGATGTGGCCACTTATGTTTGTAATATGTAAAACCTTGTGGTTGTGTTTTAAAGATAAATAAAATGAAGTGTTTTATGTAAAATTGTGTTGGCTCATTGATATTAGTCTTGTCCGGACTAACACAACTCGAGACCAAGGTACGGGTTGTAAAGCCTTAGGCCGAGGTCAAGAGGTAAACGGTGTCAGGTGATGGGACGGCTCTGTTTTCGGACTTGTCCTGGAATGAGCTGACTCGTCGCTTAACCCCGTACTGCGGCATCTCCGGGACGGTTTGGCTGGAGGGTCGGTCGTTCCATGTTCTTGTTTGATTGTTGGTCGGCCGGTCCTGTCTAGTCCGGGTCGGGGGTGTTACATATGGTGGTATCAGAGCATGGTTTCCGATCATGCTCACGAGTCCAACGGTTTTCAACGTTTTCAAAGGTTTTATCGAGTCAAAAGTGTCGCTATAGCCAATTAGGAATTCCGGTTCGTTCCGCTCTATAGGATGCTAAGTAGTTCTCTTCCTTGTAACAGGATGTCAGACGTGTGGCTAAGTGGAAGCAGGCTGAGGGGTTTGTCGAGAAGTCAGGATGAAGAAGGACAGCGGGCAGAATCTTTTCAGCCATACCTTTATCCGAACCTTGAGCATGGTGGAACTTCCAGACGCAGGCGTACTACCATAGCTGAGACAGAATCAGGAACCCATGGAACTCCGGAGAATGATCAGTCGTGGCAGCCAGGTTTGAATGGGTCAGCTTATGAGTCGTCCGACACAGTAGAATCTGTGACTAAGTCACCCACAACAGTGAGTCAGAAAGGGCGACAGGAGGCCGTGGGACAGAATGGTGCAGGAGCTCCGAACGTCGGACCTCAGCAAGGGACGGATCCTATGTTGGGGATATTACGTGAACTTCTTTCGAAGGTGCTTCAGGATAGAGCTGCGCCTAACCCAAGGACAGGAGAGGCTAATCCAACCTTTTTGAAGATCGTGACTACAATGAAGACTTTGGGAACGCCTAAGTATGCAGGGAAGCCGGACCCATTTGAAGCAGATGCATGGATTATGAGTCTTGAGAAGAATTTCGCGGTGACGAGATGCCCGGAGGAATACCAAAAGGACATTGGTGTTTACTACCTAGAGAAGGAGGCTCTAGGGTGGTGGAGCAGTATTGATCAGCAAACCAACTATGCTCTCAAGACATGGGATCAGTTCAAGGAGGCATTTGAAAAGAAATACTTCCCACCAGAAGCCAGAGACCGTCTTACCCAGAAGTTCTTGCGATTGGACCAAGGGGACAAGAACGTTCGGCAGTACGAAGCAGAGTTCATGAAGTTGCAGCGGTATGCCATCCATTGCAATATGAACAGTGAAGTGCTGACTCGTCAGTTCATGCAAGGATTAAATCCAGAGATCAGCAGTAGATTGCAGTCAGTGACGTATACCAACCCACATAAGGCTATAGAGAAGGCTGTGAATGGGGAGATGTATTTACAGAAGGAGAAGGAAGCACGGAACAAGAAAAGAGGTGAGCACAATCAGGGATTCAATTCGGGTTTTAAGAAGAAGCAATCTGGAAACCAGCCAGGAGGAAATCAGAGAGGCTTTCAGGGAGACCGGAATAAAGGAACCTTCTGTGATGATGCGGCCATGGGATCCAGAAATGACAACCGCTGTTACACTTGTGGAAAAGAAGGACACCTCGCTAGGAATTGTCAGAATAACCGTGGAGTGAACCGTTCCTTTAACCCAACTCCCATCTCTATAATCTGTTTCAAGTGTGGGAGAGCGGGCCATTACGCAAGCAATTGTACTCAAGGAGGTCTACCAGCACCACCAGCCCGACCAGCTATTGAACCCCCAGCTAAGCGTCAGGCCACCGTCGGAAGAGTATATGCTCTGGACGCAGGTGCACATGATTCCGTAGGACCCTCTAATGGTCCCGTTACAGGTACGCATTGGGCGCTAATCCCCTCTTTGTGTGTGTGATGTGTGATTACTTGAATGATTGAATGATTGCTTGTTGCTTGTTGTTTTCGTTGCTTGTTGTTGTGGTTTGGTAGGAACATTGCAAGTGGGCGGAAACCCCATGCATGTTCTGTTTGATTCGGGGGCTACCCATAGTTTTGTAACCCCTGAGGTGGCGTCTAGGTTTAGAGAAACCTATCCTCGAGAAAGTGTTAGTGTAGTTATAGAGACTCCTGGGCTCGAAGCCCTTAAGTCGGTAGAAGTGATTAGGGAGGTGCCTGTAGAAATTTGTGGCAGAATCTTCAGGGCAAACCTTTTGGAGACTCGGATGCAGCACTTTGAAGTGATTCTTGGCATGGAGTGGTTATCAGAGTACAGAGCCTTGATAGATTGCGAGAGAGGAAAGGTAACTCTCAGGGAGAACCGTAAGCCGGAGATTGTGTATCAGGGAATAAGACCGATCTCAGTGGTGTCGATCGTGTCAGCCGCCAGAGTAATGAAACAGTTGGAGGATGGTGAGGCCTACATTGTTTCCATCAGAATTTTGGAGGAAGAGAAGGAGGAGGAGCTAAAAATAGAGGATATCCCGGTCGTGCAGGAGTTCGCCGACGTGTTTGAACCCTTGACGTCTTTACCACCCACGAGGAAGAATCCGTTCACCATTACTTTGAAGCCGGGTACAGCACCGATAGCTAAGGCTCCTTACTGGATGGCACCGGCGGAGTTGGCCGAGTTAAAGACTCAGTTGGAAGATTTGGCCGGAAAAGGGTTCATCCGACCAAGTTCGTCGCCATGGGGAGCACCAGTTCTGTTTGTCAAGAAGAAGGACGGGACAATGAGATTGTGCATCGACTACCGGGGAATCAACAATGTAATGGTCAAGGACAAGTACCCGTTACCAAGGATTGACGAGTTGTTGGACCAACTTCAAGGGGCAAGCTGGTTCTCCAAGATAGATTTGGCCTCGGGTTATCATCATATTGGCATCCATGAGAAGGACGTGGAGAAGACAGCGTTCAACACTCAGTACGGCCAGTACGAGTATGTTGTAATGCCGTTTGGACTAACGAATGCCCCAGCTGTGTTCATGCGGTTGATGAACAAAGTATTTCATGATTACTTAGATGGATTCGTAATCATATTCATTGATGACATCCTCATCTATTCACGGACAAAGGAGGAGCACGCCGAGCATTTGAGGAAAGTCTTTGAAAGACTCAGAAGTCAGAAGCTTTATGCCAAGTTCAGCAAATGTCACTTTTGGAAAAGGGAAATTGGATTCCTAGGACATCGAATTTCAGAGCAAGGAGTTACAGTAGACCCGGAGAAAGTATCCGCGATTCAGGAATGGCCAAGACCAACGTCTCTCACCGAAGTCAGAAGTTTTCTTGGATTGGCCGGTTATTACAGAAAGTTCGTTAAAGATTTTTCCTCCATAGCCAAGCCTTTAACAAAGCTTACGGGGAAGGACATCCCGTATATATGGAGCTCAGAGGCAGAAGAAGCATTTACCAAGGTTAAGGAAGCATTGATGACGGCACCAATTCTAACCCTACCGGAACCCTGCAAGCCATACATTGTCTACACTGATGCATCGAGAGTTGGATTAGGTTGTGTTCTGATGCAAGATGACAAGGTGTTAGCCTACGCCTCAAAACAGTTGAGAAAACACGAAGTGAACTATCCTACCCATGATTTGGAAATGGCAGCTGTGGTTTTTGCATTGAAGATTTGGAAGTCATATTTGTACGGAGAAGAAGTACAAGTATTCACCGACCATAAGAGCCTTAAGTACTTGTTCACTCAGGCGGACCTCAACCTTAGACAACGTAGCTGGATGGAGTTCATAGCAGATTATGACGTCAAAATCCAGTATTGTCCTGGTAAAGCCAATACAGTAGTAGATGCTTTAAGCAGAAGGAAGACTGAAGTGAGTATAGAGAAAGAAGTAGCAGAACTGAGTGAGGAGATGAAGAAGGTCAGTATAGCAGCGTTAGAGGGCAAGACCAGTGAACCTATGGGACTACAAGCAGTAAGGAAGATGGGATTGATTCAGAGAATCCGAGCAGAGCAAGACAGGGATGAGAAGATTCAGAAGATAGTAACGAGGGTCAAGGAAACCGAAGGAGCTGATCCAAGTGGCTATCATTTAGCAGAGGAAGGAACCTTGCTACTCAAAGGACAGATTAGTGTACCAGAAGGAGGAGAACTAAGAGAAGAAATTTTGCAAATGGCACATCGCTCGCTTTACAGCATCCACCACGGAAGCACCAAGATGTACAGAGATATCTGACGGTACTACCATTGGCCAGGAATGAAGAGATCAGTTGCTAAGAAAGTTGCTCAGTGTCAGGTGTGTCAGCAGGTTAAGGCAGAACATCAGGTACCTGGAGGATTGTTACAATGTCTACCAATCCCAGAATGGAAATGGGACTCAATCTCGATGGATTTCATTGGAGGATTGCCAGTAGCAAGAGGAAGGATGAACAATTCCGTATGGGTTATTGTGGACAGGCTTACTAAAGCAGCACATTTGTTAGCCATGAAGGACACGGATAAGGTGGAAGTATTGGCGTTGCAGTATGTGAATGAAATTGTGAAGCTACACGGAGTGCCTATGAACATTCAACATAGTGTCAGATAGAGATCCAAAATTTACATCCGCTTTTCTGGAGAGCACTACAAGGCGCCTTGGGGACAGAGTTGCACATCAGTACAGCCTTTCATCCGGAAACAGATGGGCAGACGGAGAGGACGATCCGTACGCTCGAGAACTTACTGCGGACATGTATTCTGGACTGGGGAGGTGTATGGGAAGACTATCTCCCGTTGATAGAGTTCTCATACAATAACAGTTATCACGCCAGTATCAAGATGTCTCTGTACGAAGCCTTGTATGGGAGACCATGTCGCACACCGCTATGTTGGACAGAAGTTGGTGAGAGAAGAGTATTTGGCCCTCAGATTGTAGATGAGACGATGGAGAAGCTACACATTGTTCAGGCCAACATGAAGAAGGCTCAAGACCGACAGAAGAAATATGCTGATCAAGGGCGTAGGGAAGTTACTTTTGAAGTTGGAGAATGGGTATACTTGAAGGTAGCGGCCCAGAAAGGAAAAGATCGATTTGGAAAGATTGGGAATCTAGCTGTAAGGTACACTGGACCGTACCAGATCAAAGGAAAGGTAGGAGAGGTCGCGTATCGGTTGGACCTACCAACATACATGATTATGCACCCACTGTTTCACGTTTCGATGCTCCGAAAGCATATTAGAGATCCGGATGCGATAGAACCAGAACGGATTGAAGAGCTCCAGACGAATCTGACTTATGCAGAAGGACCCATTAAGATTGGTATAAGAAGGATTCGGAAACTGAAGAACCGAGAGATCCCGCAGCTTCAAGTGTTCTGGGGACGTCAAAACCGGATGGTCGTCACATGGGAAGATGAGGAGCGATTCAAAGAGCAGTACCCAGAATTTTTCAGGCCAGATACAGTGATGGAGCTGGGAGAGCCCTCACAACCTTAGGAATTCGAGGACGAATTCTATTAAGGAGGGAAGAATGTAATACCCCAATCAAGAGCCGAAAATGCACTATGTCAGAAATAAATCCGGGAAACTTAGGAGGACAATTTTAGCAATTCCGAGAATATGTACGGTGGTACTCAAGCCTCAGATGGAGCTGTTGCAAAAAGATTCAGTCAAAGAAAAATTCTCCTGTGAGAATTAAAAATCGGACAAGTTGGACCTACGAAGGGAAGTAGGTTGAGCAAGAAAATTCAAAAGTGGAGTTCTGTCCAACAATAAATCATGAAACTTTTTGTGGGCTCAGAGTACATCAGGAAGAGCATTCAGAACCAAGGATAGCAGTTTTGCATCGGTGGAATCAGAAGTTATGATTTTTGGAGTATGGAGAGCTTGTAAGTGGTCTCAGCTGAGTTGTCTTCAAGGGATCAATTGGGAATTCGACCAGGCTTGTCTCTGAGTGACTCAGCATCTTCTAGAAGGTGATTTAGTGGCTTGGAAGGCAGAGGTGGCATTGATCTTGAGGAGAGAAGGTGACAAGTGTAAAATTAGTAATCATGAGGTTTAAGCTAGGTGTCCATTTGCATGGCCTGCTAGGTGTCCATTTCTTAGCATAGATTAGTGTCCTCTCAGGTGTCACCTCCTTATCATTTTTGTTTTACTATATATACCCCCTTACCCCCTTAATTTATTTCTCTTTTACCAAACCAAAAACTCTTCCCTTTTAAGAGAGAGAAACCGTGAGAGAGAGAGAGTTTTAGCAAGTCCTGGTTGTGTTGTGTGGAGTCTAGGAGAGGGGCGAAAGCTTGTAGGGGTCAGTAATCCATTGCTAAGGTGAGTTTCAGATTTAGGAACCCACTCCCTTACCCATGCTTTATTTTCAGTCTTAGAAATAAGGTTGTGGTTTGTTTGCTTGATTGTTTGCTTGATTGATTGTTGCATTTGATTGTTTGTTGCATGCATGTTGTTGATTTGTTGTGTGATTGATTGCTGCGTGCTTGATTGTTAGTTGCATGTTTGATTAGAAATGTTTGAATGTGTGATTGTATGAATTGTGTTGTGTGGAACTAACATGCAGGTGCTATTCACGTGGTAATTAACAAGTTCTTGCAGGTTATATCCGTGGTATAGCATATTTGGAGGTGATGTGTATTGATTGGTGAGATGAGGAGTGGACTGAGTTTACAGATCCGTGTGCTAAGAACCCGATGGGAGAGGTGTGGGTTGGATACATAACCTTATGGACTATGTTATTCTCCCCACCGAGCACTAACACGGATGGTGTGAGAGACTTGCCTTGATCCTTGGATCTTTTTGCACTCTCTCCACCGAAAACTCAGGGCCACTAGATGTGGAGGATGTGTTGTAGAATCTTGGTGTAAAGATTGAAGTATGGAAGATTGTTGTGTGAAGTGGTGATGTGGTTGTAGAGTCAGTCCGTTTGCGGGTAGCTTTCGGACTGAAGCAGAGCCGTAAAGATTCGGTTCAGTGGCGGTATGTGCGTGATCCCCAAAGCCCTTCACGGCATCGAAGGACAGAGAGGTGGGGAAGACTCGGAGAGACGGGGTTGCAGCCTAATTGGCCGAGTGTACCCGACGGGGTTTGGAGACGGTGTTCCGGAAGTGGAAGGGCGGAACTGGACCGTAAATCTGCACCTTGGCCACAAGCCGGGGTGTATGATTGAGTTGTGATGTTCCGGCTTGATGGTCTTTGTGATAGTCAAGTGCAGGGTGTTCACGGGGGATCAGCCATGCTTTGACATCTCAGTGCGCACGCGGTGGAAGGCGTTGCGAGAACGCAGACTAACGTTGTTTTGTGCTTCGGCTATTTACTTTTATGCTGCTTCGGCTATTTGTGTGCTTATTTGTTTGATTGATTGTTTGTGTGATTGTGTGTTGCATGTTGGGGACTGGGATGGGATTTCCTTGTTGTTATTATCTGAGCTCACTAATTAATCCCCCGATTACTTACCCTTTTCCTTTCTCCTCCTCCATGCAGGAAACCAGTAGAGTAACTGGTAGCGGAACGTAGGAGCAACCGGAAGTAGTTTTGTTGGCTTATAGTGAAGACTCTGTTGTAACGTATGTATTTCCGCTGTGCTTTTGAACTCTTAGATGTGACCACTTATGTTTGTAATATGTAAAACCTTGTGGTTGTGTTTTAAAGATAAATAAAATGAAGTGTTTTATGTAAAATTGTGTTGGCTCATTGATATTAGTCTTGTCCGGACTAACACAACTCGAGACCAAGGTACGGGTTGCAAAGCCTTAGGCTGAGGTCAAGAGGTAAACGGTGTCAGGTGATGGGACGGCTCTGTTTTTGGACTTGTCCTGGAATGAGCTGACTCGTCGCTTAACCCCGTACTGTGGCATCTCCGGGACGGTTAGGCTGGAGGGTCGGTCGTTCCACATTCTTGTTTGATTGTTGGTCGGTCGGTCCTGTCTAGTCCGGGTCGGGGGTGTTACAATACCTGCTCTCAAACAGTATATGAAAACCCTAGTGTCCGGAAAGGTAGCTGATGAGGAAAACGTGATGGTAGTCTCCAAAGAGTGCAGTGCTGTTCTGCAGAACAAGGTCCTTAAGAAGAGAGGCGATCCTGGCAGATTCGTTTTATCAGTCAAGATCGGCCCCATGACATTCGCATGCTCTCTGTGCGATATCGGTTCCAGTGTCAACTTTATGCCATACTCTGTGGCAAAGTAGTTAGGTTTCACAAAGTTCAAACCCACGCGCATCTCATTGGTCTTCGCAGACAGATCAACAAAGCTTCCGGTAGGTATGTTGGATAATCTTCATGTGCGAATTGGAGACACACTCATCCCAGATGATTTCGTGGTTCTAGAGCTTGAAGAAGAACCGAAAGACCCTCTGATTCTTGGCCGACCATTCTTATGCACAGCTGGTGCAATAATCGATGTACAGAATGGAGTGATTGACCTTCAGCTAGGGGACATGGTAATGTCATTCGAGATGGATAAATTGTTGAAGAAACCGATGATGGATGGACAGACCTTCATTGGAAGGCGTGGATGATGTATATGATGAGGCAGCTGAAGAGCTTCTGTGCCCGGATCCTTTTGAAACCGCTCTAACTCTAGCTGAAAGAGAGCATGGTTTCCTGAGCAAGGATGCTGACAGCTTTGCCAAGATGCTAGATTTCAGCCGAAGAATGGAGCAGATGGTGGCGTACACGAGCCTAGAAGATGAGGAGAACTCATCAGAAACAGACGGAGCACCCGCTCCAATCCCGTGAGCACCTGCTCCGCCACTTGACCCGATAGACAGCCCTTGGAGCGAATTGAAAGCACCCAAACTGGAGCTCAAAACTCTTCCAGCCGGGCTCAGGTACGCATTCCTTGGAACGAACTCTACTTACCCGGTAATTGTGAATGCTGATTTGAATAATGTGGAAGTAGCTTTACTTTTATGCGAGCTTAGGAAAGTATAGAAAGACTATAGGGTATTCGCTTGATGATATCACTGGCATCTCCCCTGATCTTTGCATGCATAGGATACATCTAGAAAATGAATCGATGAGTTCTATAGAACATCAGAGGAGGTTAAATCCGAATCTGAAAGATGTTGCTAAGAAGGAGATAATGAAACTTCTGGAAGCCGGTGTAATTTATGTTATTTCTGATAGTACTTGGGTTAGTCCAGTTCATGTAGTTCCTAAGAAAGGTGGAATCACTGTAATAAAGAATGATAGGAATGAACTGATACCGACTAGGACCATAACCGGCCATAGAATGTGCATAGATTATCGTAAACTGAATGCTGCAACTCGCAAGGATCACTTCCCTTTGCCCTTTATTGATCAGATGCTTGAAAGACTTGCTAACCATCCATACTACTGTTTTTTAGATGGTTATTCAGGTTTCTTTCAGATCCCCATCCATCCGGACGACCAGGAGAAGACAACATTCACATGTCCTTATGGCACATTCGCTTACCGGCGCATGCCATTCTGATTGTGCAATGCTCCGGCAACTTTTCAGCGATGCATGATGTCCATTTTTACCGACTTAATCGAAGACATAATGGAGGTGTTCATGGATGACTTCTCGGTGTATGGAGACTCTTTCTCTCACTGTTTGTCTAATCTATGCAAGGTACTTCAGCGATGTGAGGAAAAGCACCTAGTTCTAAATTGGGAAAAGTGTCACTTCATGGTCAGGAATGGGATTGTACTTGGGCATCGCATATCAGAAGATGGCATCGAAGTGGATAAAGCTAAGATCGAGGTTATGATGAACCTACAACCACCTACTTCTGTCAAATGGATCCGCAGTTTTCTGGGGCATGCAGGCTTCTATCGCAGGTTCATCAAGGATTTTTCAAAGATAACTAGACCCCTCATGAGGCTGTTGTGCAAGGAGGTGAAGTTCTAATTTGATAGCGACTGTCTTGAGGCTTTTCATACGATCAAAGGAGCATTGGTCAGCGCACTCATTGTGCAACCACCAGATTGGAGCCTACCTTTCGAGGTTATGACAGATGCTAGCGACTATGCTGTTGGTGCAGTTCTCGGCCAAAGGAAAGACAAGAAGCTCCACGTTATCTACTACGCCAGTCGCACATTAGATGATGCTCAGTGCAAGTATGCTACGACAGAAAAGGAGCTTCTGGCCGTCGTTTTCGCCTTTGAGAAGTTTTGGTCCTATCTCGTTGGATCAAAGGTTATAGTTTATACTGATCATGCAGCACTCAAGTATCTGCTGACCAAGAAAGACGCTAAGCCGCGGCTACTTTGGTGGATTCTCCTACTTCAAAAATTCGACCTGGAGATCAAAGACAAGAAGGGAATAGATAATGGAGCTGTCGACCATTTATCTAGGATGCGGACTGATGAAGAACTACCACTCAATCATGACAGCCTCCCTGAAGAACAAGTTTACTCGATCGGAGCATTCCAAATCGAGGAAGCACATGCTCCCACCCAGCGAGCACCTGCTCAGTCCGAATTCTGCAACCAAACAGAAAGCAGCCAACATCCTCAGATTCCTTGGTTTGGTGAGATTGCGAATTACCTAGCTGCTGATCTAGAACCTCACGGTTTTGTGGGCAACAAAAGGAAGAAATTCTTAAAGGATATTCGCCATTACTTCTGGGATGAGCCGTACCTGTACAAGCATTGCCCAGATGGAGTATTCAGACGTTGCGTGGCTAAGGAAGAGATACCGGAGATTCTGTTTCACTGTCATGGCTCTTCCTATGCCGGACACTTCGCTACTTTCAAGACAGTCTCCAAGGTTCTGCAAACTGGGTATTGGTGGCCAACAATGTTTAAAGATGCTCAGCGCTTTATCTCTAGATGCGATTCATGCCAGCGACAGGGCAACATCAGCAAGCGCAATGAGATGCCACAGAACTTCATTCTCATTGAAGTCTTTGACGTATGGGGCATTGATTTTATGGGACCATTCCCATCTTCTTTCGGGAATGAGAACATACTCGTGGCTGTTGACTATGTGTCTAAATGGGTTGAGGCATTGGTGAGTCCCACGAACGATGCTGTTAGCATTTGGGAAGTATGACATCAAGTGTCTTTATTAAGCAAGACTTCAGATTGTTTGTAAGCAAGACTTCAGCTTGTTTGTAGGCAAGACTTCAGTTTTTGTAGGCAAGACTTCAGAAAGTCTTTATAAGTGTTTAAGGTTTTATGGGGAGTCATTAACTTTCCTATATAAACCCCCTCCCCTTTGTAGCCACAAAAACAGATCAATATCATTTTCTCTCTACAATGGTTTTTCTCTCATTTCTTCTCCTCTTTCTCCTCTTTCTCACTTGGTGTTCTTAATCTCTTCACTTATAATCATTCATAATCCGCAATCTTTTCATGGTATCAGAGCGTTTCGATCATTAATCATTCATATTCTCACTTTTTCATCTATTGGTTCTCTCTCTTGTTCATCATTCATCTCTGTTCTTGGTTTGTTTTGTTATCCATAAACCTGAAGTTCATGCCTTCAGGAGTGTTCTTTGACAAAGCAACCATCTTTTCTCCTGTTCATCTTCACTAAAGCACAAAGCTTTAGCTTAGTTAAGGAGGATTCACCAAGTTTGAGGTATTCAAACCAAATCTCTTTTCCAAACAAACTGTTCTTGCTAGTATCTTCTCAAAGGTTGTAGCTTTCTCTGAAAAATGAAACTTTTAGGTCAGATCTAGCATTCAAGTTTGTATCTTTCTGGGTTTTTTTTCTTTTAAGCTCAAAGGTTCTAACTTTGTCCATAAAGGTCAAAGCTTTCTCCTTTCTAAAGCTTTCAATCTTCAAAACTCAAAGTTGTGTTCTTTCCATCAAATGGAGGACAAACCAAAACTCAATAAAGTTGCTCTGCCTACGATACTTAAGGGTGGAAGCAACTACTTGTTATGGGCTCGCACAGCTAAGGCTGTGCTCTGTGGAAGAGGTGTTTGGTCTCATGTTGGAGAGCCAGATGAAGATGGCTTCACCTCTTCTGAAGATGAGGGCGAAACCAAACCGGTCTCTAAGAAGCAGTGGTTCAAGATGATCAGGCTGTGCTTGCGATTCTTCAAGGGTCTTTAGTTGAGCCAGTCTTGGAAGCATACTCATATTGCACAACTGCTCAAGCTCTTTGGGAGACACTCAAAACTGTGTTTGGCAATGTCTCAAACCTGACCCGAGTATTTGAAGTTAAGAAGGCTATCAACTCTTTGTGCCAAGCTGACATGGAATTCAATGCTTTCTTTGGCAAGTTTCGGTCTCTTTGGGCAGTGTTTGAGATGCTTAGGCCAGCAACTGTGGATCCATTGGTCTTGAGTGAGAGAAGAGAGCAAGACAAGGTCTTTGCACTTCTTATGGTCCTGAATCCATCCTACAATGATCTCATCAAGCATATCCTGCATGCTGACAAGTTGCCGAGTCTTGATGAGGTATGCTGCATGATTCAGAAGGAGCAAGGCTCATTCGGACTGTTTGGGGGAAAGGGGGAGTTGTTGCTAGCTAACAAGAGCTCCTACAAGCCTGAAGACAAGAAAAACATGACTTGTGAGCATTGCAAAAAGATAGGTCATCCCAAGGATAAATGTTGGATTCTTCATCCACATCTCAAGCCACCTAAGTTCAACAAAGCTAAGGCTCATCTCGCTGAGGGCATGACAAGTCAAGGACCATGGTGGTGCAAGGAGGACAAGGAAGCCCGGATGTGAACCCTTTGGCCATGGTCGCTTACACTGGAGCACTTGGGACTGGACAAGCTATGCATGGCAGTGGATCAAGCAACGATGTGGTTAGGAAGTCAGACCTGGAAGCGTTGATCAAATCCCTTAAAGAGTCTGGTACTTCTTTTCTCTCCACAAAGCCTAGTAAATCTCTTGTTATTGATAGTGGTGCCTCTCATCACATGATTAGTAACCCTGATTTACTAAGTAATGTCCAGCCCGCTCTAGGTAGTGTAGTCATAGCCAATGGAACTAAGGTATCGGTTAGTGGCATATGGGAACTGAAGTTGTTTGACAAACGATCTAAAGCTTTATACATGCCTGAGTTCACTTCCAACTTGTTATCTGTGAAAAGAGCTACTATTGACCTCAATTGCTATGCTATTTTTGGTCCTAACAATGTTCACTTTCAGGATATTGAGACTATGAGGTTGCTTGGAGAAGGGGGCACTAGAGGAGATTTATATGTCCTAGAGAACACTTCACCAAACACCAATCTATCTACTATTCCTGTTTCTGTTGGTTCTTGTTTTTCAGTTGAGCTTAATAAATTGTGGCACGCTAGACTTGGTCATCCCCATTTGAGGGCTTTACAGTTGTTGTTACCTAAAGCTACTTATGATCATTCCAAATGTGAGTCTTGTATCTTAGGAAAACACTGCAGAACTGTGTTTCCAAAGTCTCAAACCGTTTATGCCAATTGTTTTGATCTTGTTCACTCTGATGTTTGGACTGCTCCTTGTCACTCTATAGATAGATACAAGTACTTTGTTACTTTCATTGATGAGAAGTCCAAATATACTTGGGTAACTCTTTTAGCGTCTAAGGATAGGGTTTTTGATGCATTTTTGAACTTTCAAACATATGTCACTAATCAATTCCATGCCAAAGTTAAAATCTTAAGGACAGATAATGGTGGTGAATATGTGAGTCAAAAATTCAAAGACCACTTATCCAAGCATGGGACATTGCATCAGACGAGCTGTCCCTATACCCCACAACAGAATGGTGTGGCCGAAAGGAAGAATAGACACCTTATGGATGTTGCACGTTCCATGATGTTCCACACCAACGTACCAAACGGTTTTGGGGTGATGCAGTAGTAGCAGCCTGCTATCTGATCAACCGACTACCAACAAGAGTTCTTAGTGACTCTTCTCCCTTTGAGGTATTGCATCAGACTAAACCATCTATTGATCATCTAAAGGTGTTTGGATGTCTTTGTTTTGTGTTAGTTCCAGGTGAGCAAAGGACAAACCTTGATTCAAGGAGCCTGAGATGTTTGTTCCTTGGCTATTCACATACACAAAAGAGTTATAAGTGTTTTGATCCCATATCAAACCGGATGCACATATCCATAGAAGTGAATTTCATTGAGGATCAAGGGTATTATACTACAAAAGATGTAGAAGGGCTGCAAGAGCTGACTAAGACCTCTTCTGGTATTGCAACTAGTCTTCGCTACTTGCTTGATCACTTAGGCAACTCAGCTCCAGCACCATCTAGTCCTCCACTAAGTGATACTAGTCCGGAATCTGATTCTTCTCAAAACACCGCTCCAGAAAATACTGAACCGGTGACTCAAGCAAGTGCCTCAGTTTTTCCAAGTCCTTCTCTCACAGCTGATCCCAACACGCCCTCTCATGATGCTGACCAGGACGTAGCCAATGTGGAAGAAGACAATGAAACTTCAGCAGAATCTCTTGAAGCACCTTCAGAGGATTCAGTAGAGGATGTTGCACCAGTTGAGCTTCGCCGAAGCACAAGGATCCGGAGACCTTCCAAATGGGTTAACACACAAGTCTACTATAATAGCCAAGCAGTGGCTCATCCTGAGATAGAAGCAGTATGCTCTCTGGCCGTGTTGTCATTTGATCATCAAGTGTTTCTTGCCAAGATTCTACCTGATCTCATTCCCGACACTTATGAAGAAGCAATGCTTAAGGATGAGTGGAAAGGTGCGGTTGGGGATGAAGTGGGAGCTATGGTGCGCAACCATACTTGGGATGAGGCAGATCTTCCTAAAGGTAGAAAGGCTGTCACCTCTCGTTGGGTCTCTACCATCAAGCACAAGAGTAATGGGGACATTGAGCGTCACAAAGCAAGATTGGTGGCTCGTGGCTTCACTCAGACTTATGGGAATGATTACAAGGATACTTTTGCTCCAGTAGCTAAGCTGCCTACTGTCCGAGTTGTTCTCTCTTTAGCAGCTAATCTGTCTTGGGATTTGTGGCAAATGGACGTCAAGAATGCTTTCTTACAAGGAGGACTTGAGGAAGAAGTATATATGCATCCACCACCAGGCCTTGAAGACATTATCGCTCCAGGTAAGGTTCTTAGACTCAGAAAGGCGATCTATGGACTAAAGCAGAGTCCCCGAGCTTGGTATCACAAGTTGAGCCGTACTCTTTGGGACCAAGGCTTTAGGCGCTAAGAGTCAGATCATAGCCTCTTTACACACAAATCTTCCAAGGGCTTAGTTGTGATTGTTGTTTACGTGGATGACCTCATCATCTCCGGTGACAACAAGGAAGGTATTGATAGTATCAAGTCTTCCCTCAAATCCACTCTTGATATAAAAGACTTAGGTGAACTCAAATACTTCTTAGGTATTGAGGTTTGTAGGTGTACTGATGGCATATTTCTCTCTCAAAGGAAATATGTAGTTGATTTGCTAAATGAGACAGGTTTTATGGATGTTAAACCAGTCAAGACTCCCTTTGAAGATGGCTACAAGGTCAATCGAGAGGGGGAGAAGGAGGATGAGCCATTCAAAGATCCTGTTCTATACCGCAAACTCGTGGGTAAGTTGATCTACTTAACCCTTACAAGACCTGACTTGTGTTTTTGAGTGAATCAGGTGAGTCAACACATGAAAACTCCCACCAAGTATCACTGGACCATGGTTGAAAGGATTCTGAGATATCTCAAAGGAAGCTTAGATCGGGGAGTGTGGATGGGACGACATGAAAGCACAGAGATTGTAGGCTACTGTGATGCAGATTGGGCTGGAGATAGAGTGGATCGACGGTCTACAACCGGCTATTGTACATTCATTAGAGGCAATATGGTCACTTGGAAGACAAAGAAGCAGAAGGTGGTGGTTTGCTCAACAGCTGAAGCCGAGTACTGTGCCATGAGAAAGCTGACCAATGAGTTGACATGGCTCAAAGGACTCCTTGCGGATTTAGACATTGATCAAGCTACACCAATAACCATGCACTGCGATAATCAGGCAGCCATACACATAGCCTCCAACTCAGTGTTTCATGAAAGAACCAAGCACATAGAAGTGGATTGTCACAATATTAGGCAGAAGATTGAAGATGGGACAATCCTTCCATGTTATACAAGGAGCGAAGATCAATTGGCAGATATCTTCACCAAAGCAGCAAGCTCCAAAGTTTGTGATTCCATTTATGGTAGACTTGGACTTGTTGATATTGCTAGACCGTGGTGAGCACTTCCCTCGCCCATGAAGCTCACACTCTTTTACCTTATAGGGTTTTGTCCCATGTGGTTTTCTCTATAAGGGTTTTAATGAGGTGAGACTCATGGGTAATCCAAGTTAAACATTCTTTGGGTGATTCCAGAATATTTAGCTTGAGGGGGAGTGTTAGCATTTGGGAAGTATGACATCAAGTGTCTTTATTAAGCAAGACTTCAGATTGTTTGTAAGCAAGACTTCAGCTTGTTTGTAGGCAAGACTTCAGTTTATTTGTAGGCAAGACTTCAGAAAGTCTTTATAAGTGTTTAAGGTTTTATGGGGAGTCATTAACTTTCCTATATAAACCCCCTCCCCTTTGTAGCCACAAAAATATATCAATATCATTTTCTCTCTACAATGGTTTTTCTCTCATTTCTTCTCCTCTTTATCCTCTTTCTCACTTGGTGTTCTTAATCTCTTCACTTATAATCTTTCATAATCCGCAATCTTTTCAGATGCAAGGGTGGTGATCAAGATGTTCAAGTCTATCATTTTCCCTAGGTTTGGTGTTCCATGAGTTGTCATCAGCGATGGAGGCTCTCACTTCATCAACAAGATCTTCGAGAATCTATTGCGCAAGAATGGTGTAAAGCACAAGGTCGCAACGCCTTACCATCCGCAAACAAGTGGGCAAGTTGAGATATCTAACCGCGAAATCAAGAGCATACTTCAGAGACTGTGAGCACAACTCGGAAGGACTGGGCTTCCAAGCTAGACGACGCTCTATGGGCTTACAGGACCGCCTACAAAACGCCTCTCGGGACCACTCCTTTCCACCTTGTTTACGGCAAAGCCTGTCACCTCCCCGTTGAACTCGAATTCAAAGCCGCATGGGCTGTCAAGCTGCTCAACTATGACATTAAGCCGGCTTCAGAACGACGCATGATGCAGCTACACGAGCTTCAGGAGATTAGGCATCTAGCCTATGAGAACTCCAAAATCTACAAGGAGTGAACCAAGGCATACCACGACAAGCGCATCCTGGCTCGTAACTTCGCCCCCAACGACCAGGTTCTACTCTTCAACTCTCGGCTGAAGCTTTTTCCCGGAAAGTTGCGATCGAGATGGTCTGGGCCATTCACCATAAAGGAAGTGCGACCATATGGAGCTGTCGTCTTGTTCAACACCAAAGGAGAAGAGTTCGTGGTCAATGGACAGCGATTGAAACCATATCTTGCCGACACACAACTCGGAGACGGGGAAGAAACTCCCTTGACCGAGCCTCCTCAAGCATAATCAACTCTCCACGTCAAGCTTAGCGACGTAAAACAAGCGCTTTCGTGGGAGGCAACCCACCAGGTAACATGTAAATATCGTGAAGTTTTTCGTTCTTGTTTTGTTTATGTTTCTTGTTTTGTTTATGTTTCTTGTTTTGTTTGAGATTTTTTGTAGGCCTTTATTTAAGTATTTGAGAAACCGCTTTCTGGGAGTGAAGAGATCGGTCGTTCCTGACAAGAACGGTCGTGCTACGAGGAAGAACGATCGTTCCCATCGAAGAAAGGTCGTTCTGTAGCCATCAGAGCTTGTGGTTATTTCTATCACCCTTGTTATATCCATTTTCATTTTAGAACACTTTTATTCTATTTATGATTTTGCGGATTTCTCTTTCAGATTTGTTTTAACCGGGACGGTTAAAAACAAGTCTGGGGGAGGGATTCATTTGTGTACTAACGGTGTGTTTTATGGATGTTTATTTCTTATGTTTTATTTTGGTGTGCTTAGATTTTCAAAAAAAAAAAAAAAATTATCGAGTCAAAACACTAAGAATTTGTTAACTTTTTGGAATTGCAACATGTTCGATGTCATTGCCTTACGACTGCTTAGCATTGTTTGAGGATAGTTTGGAAACGCAGAAAAATCCATAACTTGATCAGTTAGTGAATTTCTCAAATCATCTGAACTTAATCGAATTATTGGAACTTAATATGGACTTAATTTATCTCACTTAGGGGGTTGATAATCATGTATTGGATTTTACATTTGGAGTTTTCTTTGCATCATTTCTGCCAATCTTTGCTAACTCCAAATGGCTAGACTTATCCTTAGTATAGTACCACACCCTTACCATTTCCATGTTGAAAACCACTTATTTTCGTTTACTGTCATTGCATTCATGTGCAAAACTATGGAGTATACGGACCGACACAACTTTTCTTTAGGACTGTGTCTAGATAGGTGGTCTCTTAAACTCATGGGATGTGTCTAGAAATGTGATCTCTTTTTGAATATATTCATCGAAAATTTTCGTTTCAAAAGAGGATGAACTTTTAATGGGTAGAAGATTGTATTCACATTCAATAAATAAGCTTACATCGTTGTAATTCTTTTGATGCAGATCTTAGAGTCTAACCGGTTCCATTCTCCGATATATATAAAAAAAAGGAATAAAAATAGCATTATTTGCATTACGGAAAAGAAAACAGAAGGAACCTGGAAAGTCAAAGTAATATCGTTAAATTTCATAAAACGTTAAAAGAAATCATGTTCTTGTTTGTGACTCAGTCAAATAAGGGTAGAAGGATTAGAGTTAAGGAGAGTTGTGTACCTCCTAATTGGTCCGTGTCTCACTGTGATTTTGCATAATGATTTGCATCCATTTGTACTGCTAAAAGAAACCGAAACACTTGAGCCACCAAATACCAACCTTGATACCTAGACCATAACGTGTTAGATATTCACTTTGTGAGAGTACACGCATTTGATAATGAATGTTAAATATTAATTTCTGCTTGATCATGAGACTTCACTTATTTACTACGGTTATGGAGAAGTACAATGAAGTACGGTTTGATCTGAACTTTGCGAATGCGGTTTACGGGCAATTGATTTAGAGTACGGTCCTATAAGTTTTACTAGTTTCACACGTTTTTCAAACCTCTCCTCTTTGTAAGATCTCTAGTTTTGCTTTGGAACATGTTCGAGTCGAGTTAATGTGGAAAAACACGAGAAAAGGACCAACTGAAGAGAACGACCGTTATTGGAGTAGAACGACCATTCTTGCTCCCACCTACCCTGCCGACAAAAGCAAAGGAACGACCGTTCTATCTTGGAACGGTCATTCCCCGTCTCACCTAAACCCACCTACTTTGCCGACTAAAGCAAAGGAATGACCGTTCTCTCTAAAGAACGATCGTTCCCCGTCTCACCTACTTCGCGAATGACCACTTAGAACGATCGTTCTTCTCCCAGAACGATCGTTCCCAGTCTCACCTACACCCACCTACTTCGCGATCGACCAGTTAGAAGGACCGTTCTCCTCCAGAACGGTTGTTCCCCGTCTCACCTACTCCCCTACACCTTGGTCTATATATTGGACTCACACTTGATGCTTCAAAATACACCATCTTCTCCTCTCAGTCTTCTCTTGCTTTTAAACATTGTTTTCTCTTCTCTTTTAAGCTTTAAACATTTATGTTTTGATCAAGTTCTTATTAGTTTCTTTTCATCTTTGTTATCTTTAAGCTTTAAATATTTATGCTTTGATCAAGTTCTTATTAGTTTCTTTTCAGCTTTTATTATCTATTCAAGCTTTCATGATGAACTCTATAATCTCTTTGTTTTCTTCTTCTTTAATTATGTCTGAGTAGATCTCTTAGTTAGGTTAAGGTTTTTTTTCAAAGGAATTCATGAGCTTTAGGGTTAAACAAAAATAGGCTATTCAAATCGATGTCTTCACCCTTGTTGTTCTTAATGCTTGGATCGAATTGATCACTTGATTTTTTTATATTAGGTTTAACTTAGACAGCGAGAGTTGCTAGGTTGCTAGAAGAAACTTGGGTGAACAATTTATTCATTACCTGCGAGAGTAGATGTATTGGAGAATTGTGAACAAATCAAAACCTATCCTTAATGCTTGTCTGCGATTTCTAAAACCAACGAGAGTTAGGATTTTAGGTTGTTAGATAAAGTTATTGATGCCACGAGAGTGGATTGATATTATCTTTATGTTTGTGTTCTAGACTTGTGCTTAAATCATTGTCTGAATAGTTGTTTGATCCTTTGCTCTGAATCTCCTGCGAAATTCCTTAACCTAACGCTTGTTTAATATTATTTTTACAACCGATTTTGCTTTTATTACTTGCTATTTACGAAACCAAACCCTAATTGAATTGTCTTAGCTTTTAATTTAGCTTATTAGATCAAAGTGTGAACTTGGTCTTCGTGGGATCGACCCCTAAGTACTACTTCGTTTGCTGTGCACTTGCAGTAGGAAATAGGGTTTAAAACTCGTGTATCACGTTAATTTTATTTTATTTCTCAGTATTTGTTACTAACTTTTAGTAATCTTTATTTTTAATACAGTTGCTGCAATGGAAGAAAATGTTATGTTGAGTAAAAACAAATAATTCAAAAAATTCAGTTATTGTCATGTTCTGTTTTCCATAAGTTCATTATATCTAAGAACAAATTGATGAGACAACAGATTTGAGTTTAACGTGAACAACAATCCAAAAACGTTATCCAAGGATTATATCTAAACTCTATCAATTATATAATGTTAACTCGACTAAGAGTGTAAACATTACTATATTCTCAATTGAAGTAATGACTTCTGCTTCCAATCAAATTCAAAAATTTTAACATATAAATCAAATATCACATTCTCAACCCTAAAAAAAATTCTACTTCCAAATAACAACCCAAACCTTACTGATTCATACTAAATCAGATATCTGGAGTAATAATACGGTCGGTTTTTTTAAACTCATCGATTGTATCTAAAACCATATATTCCACTCATAAGATGTTTAAATTTAAATTTATATTTTCTGTATTCTTTTTTATCCCCTTTTAATAAAAATTATAAAAAAATAACAACCCGTGCGTGGACGCACGGGTCCAAACCTAGTTCATATTTGTTATGATATTGCACTTTAAAACAATTATTCTTATTTCAAAATAATATATGAATATTATATGGAATATACAAATCTAATTTTTTTTAAACAATTTTTTCTTTTGAAATCTAGCCCTTGAGGTAAGTTAACAATTTTTTCTTTTGAAATATTTTATACTGGTTAATTAAACAAATTAAGATATGTTAACAATTTTATGTTACCAGAAAACATTTATATAGTATAAATATATTATAAGAGCAGATAAATTTTTTTTGTTGCTTTTATATTTTTTACTTTGTATAAAAACATATTTTTGAAAGTCATAATATGAGATGTGTTTATAGGTTATTTATTTGACACCTTTCTTTGGACATTTTTATTATTATTATTTAGTTCTTTTAGATATATAAATTTGAAAATTTGAAATATATGTTAACAGTTTTATTTTTATATAAGTACATTATATAGTTGGTTTCATTTTTATTTTTATACTTTATATGAAAAATATATTTGTGTATATATTAAATTTAACGAGCAGGTCGCCAACTCCCTTCTGAAAGAATATGGCAACCTGATCATAGTCCGAAGATAATCAGAACACGGGACCAAATTGTTAACTCCTTCTGAGTGAAGATGGCGACCAGATCATTGTTCGAAGACAATCAGAACACGAGAGCTCGTTGCAACTCCCTTAGGAGAAGATGGCGACCTGATCATTGTTTGAAGACAATCAAAACACGAGAGCAGGTCGCCAACTCCCTTCCGAGAGAAGATGATGACCTGATCATTGTCCGCAGACAATCAGAACAACAGGGCAGGTCGCCAACTCCCTTCCGAGAAAAGATGGTGACCTGATCATTGTCCGAAGACAAGCAGAACACGAGAAGCAGGTCACCAACTCTCTTCCGAGAGAAGATGATGACCTAATCATTGTCCGCAGACAATCAGAACAACAGGGCAGGTCGCCAACTCCCTTCCGAGAAAAGATAGTGACCTGATCATTGTCCGAAGACAAGCAGAACACGAGAAGCAGGTCACCAACTCTCTTCCGAGAGAAGATGGCAACCTGATCATTGTCCGAAGACAATCAGAACATGAGAGCAGGTTACCAACTCCATCCCGAGAGAAGATAATGATCTGATCATTGTCCACAGACAATCGGAACACGAGAGCAGGTCACCAACTCCCTTCAAAGAGAATATGGCGACCTGATGACAGTCTGAAGACAATCAGAACACGAGAGCAAGACGCCAACTCCCTTATAAAAGAAGATGGCAACCTGATCATTGTTCGAAGACAATTAAAACATGAGAGCAGGTTGCCAAATCCCTTCTGAGAGAAGATAGTGATCTGATCATTGTCCAAAGACAATCAAAACACTAGAGCAGGTTGCCAACTCCCTTCTAAGAGAAGATGGTGACCTGGTAATTCACAAAGCGGGAGGTCGCCAACTCAAAGTACATGGTAAACACGCAAAGAGGCGGTCGCAAACTCAATCTCATGGCAGATGGCGACCTGAGAATATGCCACAACAAGTGGCAACCTGATCCTTTGTACATGCATTCTTCACTTGTCTTGATTGAACCGGCGACCTGAAAGTTTGGTCTAGCGTTACTCGATTTCGGAACATTGTTCACAGCACTATTCACGATACACTATTCATGAAAAATTGTTCGCGAACCAACCACAAAACCGGGAAAAAAAATCCAAACGAGACGGCCAACTAGTAGCAAATCGAAATGGACCAAGTCATAGGCGAGAAAGGTCGGGACCAGACAAACAATAGTGTGCTGAGGAGTTGGGCCGCGGATCAGGCCCAAGCGTGTGAAAGTCGGCAGACTCTTAAACTTAACAATGTCCCACATCGCTAGCAGCTCTTCTCAGCACTCCAAGGCATCCAGTATATATAGGATAACATGTACTAGGTTTAGGGATCGCTCTGAATTCTTAGGATTTCGTATTGTAAGACTTTTCAGCATTTACGGAATTTCCTTGCACTCTTTAAAATGATCATTCAATAAAATTGAACTTTCAATCTTGGTCCTCGAGTTCTTATAATATAGGATTTTCAAATTTCCATTTATTATAACTTTTGATTGTGTGAGTTTCGACTCTCATAGTAACATCGAACTCACCGGCTCGAAACTCACACCCTTATCTTCAGTCTTTTCCTTTCGAAGTCTAAACCACAAAATCGTCACAAACAATTTTTTGAAGATCGCACCAGTCTGCGCGAGCTCAAGGGCAAGGTTGATCCTTAGAAAGAAACAAAATATTCGCCTGATAAGAAAAAGTGAAGAATATCGAAAAGAACAGATATTCCTGACGAAAACCAGCTGAATGACATTCTTGAGGAAATAACGCAAGAAGTACTCAAAGTTCCTCGTGAAGAGCCTAACCTCGACGTTCCTATAGCCAAAATCGTAGGGGATCAAATGTAATTAAACTCATTACTAAAGGAGTAATTAGACCCACACTTCCTATGGGTGAAGAGGGGCCGACTGCGGGAGCAGATAAAAAGTTGGCAAGATAAAAATCACTAGCAATAAAGTATTGTTGGAGTTACGCTACATTTGATTATGTACAAATACCAATTAAACGAACTACGAATAGACTTGATCCTATTTCGAGTACGTAGGCAGTTCTAAAGTTCAGCTATTTTTATTTTATCATTAATAGTAATGTTTCCGTAAAATTTATGGATGTTATTTCGGAGGAGCTCGTACCCGAGCAAACAGTTTTTTTTTTTTAAAAAAAAAGAGAGATGAAAAAGCAAGGTAAAACGAAACGGAATAACAAGATTGCTAGTCCTTGGTACAGAACAGATCAATACTCTAGCCAGCTAAGTCAATGACTTTCCTTATACAATCTGGAATCGGATGGCAGTAATCTTCATATTACACAATCAATGTGACGCTATATGTTCATATTAGTATTGTTTTCAAAAGTCTGCTGTAACAATAATGTTGTCCATATTGTAAGAAATTGATGCAGTAGTGTTGAGATATAAAAGTTTCTTTTTAAGGAAATAATTACATAATAAGGTATTGTATATAACTATATACAATTAGGGTTTCGACCAGGACCACCGTAATAGAAATAAAGTCCCCATGCATCATGAATACCAGTCTTGAGATTGTAACAATTTTCTTTCGTTATGTAAGTATGAACTGTACCGAAAGGTGGTCTCGTAATTTCACCTTCATCAATTATCTCAAGATTTCTGAAATAGCTAGCTTTTTTCCATCCTTCTTGTGCAAAATGTCCACTCCCCATTTTTGTCGTAGTGTGTTGTGAACCATCCATCTTATTTACTATTTCGCCTCCCCACTGAATTTCAGTGGCACCATTTTGTAGATGATTGAACAACGTGGAAGGCCAATACCCGATAATTACATTATTACTAAATTTCAACCACCAATGTCCTGAATGGGGATCCTATATATTAAAAACATATTAATTCTTAGTTTTAAATACCATTAGAGAGAATTTATTGAACGTATCTGAAGAAAATTTCCCCTGATTATGTTAACCTTCCAAATAGTTGCGGGTAACTGTTCTTGTCGACCATCCAAAGTGGAGATGGCTGGAACAGCTGCACCTATGGCAAAATGTTGGTTGATAGGAACGAAGCCTGGACAATCAAGATTGTAGCAGCCTGTATTTCTGTATCCGTCTCTCTGTTTAAGTGTTATAAAACCAAACACAAAATTACTTCTAAATACATATTTTTATCCAAAAAGTAGTAATAAAATAATAACTCATCAAAAATCATAGTAATTAACTCACTGTCCAATAAATAAAGTATCTAGGATAGTCATCACCATATTTATTTTTGTATACCTAGTTAGTAACAAAGAGAAAATGAAAAATGGCAGTTATGGTTCTATGCATATATATAGTGCATAGATATAAAGATGCAACTGCAAGAATAAAGTTAGACCTGCCAACCAACTTCAATGCTGTTCAGTTCAGAAAAATTATTACTAGGACGAGCAATAACCCATATTTGTGCTAGGCTAAACTCATTTGGTTGTACGTAAGGCTTCCACACGTTTATAAACGCTTTGGCTCCATGAAACTTTCCTTTCACAACAACTTGGGCGTGCTGTATGTATACAGATACTTACATATATAAGTTACAAAAACATACAAATATATATATATGAATTAAGGAAAAATGACAGCTTTTTAAGTGCAATTTTGAATGATATATGTAGATATGTATATGCACCTCATGGTGTGAAAAGTTGTAATTAGTTGAATATGTTGCTTTATGTTGAGGGATGCTGTTAGGATCTTTTTTCCCGTATCTTTCTATTGATTTTGCTCGTAAAATATCTTCTCTTCTTGTTCTTCTAATTGGAATGCTGTGTTTTGGGCATTTCCCATTGACTGTCCAGAGTTGAGTTACCATATTCTGTTTTTTGGTATCCGAATATTCATTATTCCAACTCTCTGGATAAGAACTTGGTCTCAACTACATAACAAAAATAAAATATTAAACATAAGATATGATAACCCAAATGTTCAACAATTTAGAACGGTATTGTTTTAGTGTTACTGGTCTAGAATTGAGTGTAATGCTATTTTTGAGAAAGATTATCCACCCTTTAAAAATCTAGTATATATGATGGTATTGAATATAAAAAAAAATGTTGACCAAAATTGTAAAAATTGATGTTAGAACAATAATAATAATAACAATAATATTTTTGAAAAAAAATTCACGGACCTGAATAGTATGGTTTTTGAATAAAGGATGGTCATAGATTGGATGGTTCTTCATATGTACACAATCTATAATATCTCCATCTGGACTCTACACAAATATTATCAAATGTATTCAAATAAAAATTTAAAGTTAGAGAAAATGATAAGTTTTATCATTCTCTTGTAAACCTAAAAATTTAATTAACCTTAATTGATTTAAGAGCAGGTTTGTTGAGTTTCTTCAAGAGTTGATCTATTTCAGCATCACGAGTATTATAAAATTTGCTAGAAGCACTGATCGTTGCTATAATTAGAGTAATGAAGACGAAACAAGTCATCATCAGACCAATCGTGAAACACAAGTATGCAAAGAGTTTCAATGTTTTGAAATGTTCTTTGTTCTTTAGGTGTATAGATGATCAAGTTGAATGCTTTATATATACTAAAAAGGTCACGAAACAAAATTTAGTATATGCAATAAATTTTAGATACATGAGTTTTTATATATATTTAATAAAAGAAAAAAATTAACTTAAAGTGATATAATATCTCATCACGATATGGATATTGTCCTGGAAATAGATTAATTACTCTTGGACATATACACATGCAATTAATATAGTCATATATATTTGTACAAGTGTGGATAAAGAAAAAAAATTAGTCAACAAATATTAGATGATTTTGGATTCTGAAAAGTTACTAATTTGATTCAGGAAAATTATAAATATTTTTTTCTCAAGAAAAAAAAAAAAGAAAGGATCACTCTACTGCAAAAAAACACTACAAGAAAAACGTGTATTAATAGCATCGGGAAAACGCTATCGTATCATACGATAGCGGGTAAGAAAACGCTATGTCATCGACCGCGATAAAAAGTCTGGAACTTTAGATAGCGTTTTTTGTAAGTGCTATGGTCTGTAATTTTAAGATAGCGTTTTACTGTATGCAATAGATTCATCTACAATAGCATTTATTCAATGTTATTAATTTGATATATAATAGCGTTTTGTAAATGTTATCTATATATTAAATATAGCACTCTGTAAATGTTATATATTTTCGTCGTCCATTCACATATTTTGTTATTAGATGATTTTTCTGAAAATATTAAATTTAAAAAAGAACTAAAATAAATTAAATCGAAGTGAAATATATTACATAATGATTATTACAAAGCCTAGTTCAATTCTAAGTCTCAAATAAACTTTAAATGTAAAATTACATTGCTAAAGAAACTTGACCACAAATAAGTAGAAAAGTAAGGACACAACATAACGACATATTAATTTCGTTTTGTTCTTAGCAATCCTTGAAAGCATATGCTTCTCGTATTAAGCTGTCATTCTCCTTTGGTGCATATTGCCATTTTCTCTTTACCAGAACCGCTACTACAAACACACATTCAAAAAAACGTTTTATGACATTTGTAACCTGAGAAAAGGTAAGCAAACTCTCAAAAAGGGAACTAAAGATTGATTCGCTGACCTTGTAGTGTCTGGATAGCAAGGCTTTAATGGAAGTTGAACACAAATGGTCAATTTCAATTCATTTTCAATTGGTACAAGCAGTGAGAGGAACCTTGATTCGGATCTAAATGGTCTCCTTACTCTCCTGTTTCAGCGAGCTGAATTGAAGACAAAGAGTCTGTTTGTGTCGAGCAAATCATCAAGAAGGAAGAAATTTTTATTGTGTTTAATGGCATAGA
Organism: Isatis tinctoria; assembly: GCA_010577795.1. Classification (NCBI taxonomy): domain Eukaryota; kingdom Viridiplantae; phylum Streptophyta; class Magnoliopsida; order Brassicales; family Brassicaceae; genus Isatis; species Isatis tinctoria. The sequence continues at coordinate 25,647,493 of CM021244.1, read as the reverse complement.
GATGTTTACCTGATAATGGTCTGCGTAAGAAACTCCTGGATGCTTAGCCTTTACTTCCTGTGAAATCATAAAACACCAAAATTCAGACATCATCTGAAAGTAACTTGCATTGCACAAGCAGAAAAATAATACATGAACATGCCAGCTAGAGATACACTTTTGCATAGCAGATCAAAATATTTGTTAATATAATCGATGAAAAACATTACTGAACTCACCACATTCATTAGAATAGGATAGACAAATGAGTAGGAACACAGACATACCAAATGATGATAAGAAAAACAAATTCAGTGGTTACCTTGGCTACTCGGGATAGAGCACTGAATCCAAAACCAGAGACTTTCAGGTCTCCTTCAGCGTCTAGAAGCAAGTTCTCCGGCTGCATTGAGAGATGTAGAGACCAAAATTTAGGCTTAGATTAGCAGCACTAAAACATAACACATAGGTTCCAAGAGTTACGAAAACCATTTCTTGTACCTTTAAGTCTCTGTGGTACAATCCTCTGCTGTGGCAGTAATCAACTGCACTAATAAGCTCCTGGAAATATTTCCTTGCTTCCTCTTCTTTCATGCGCTCATTTTCTTACCTTCACAAGTTCAAATTTGATGTATAGCATAATTTAACCATCAGAGATAAAAGGAGTTTCATCTGTAAGATACAGGAACATCTAAGCTTCGCATGTGGTATTTGATAAAGAACTCAAAGACTAAAGGATAGATTAGATACAAGTTAAAGCTCTTGTAGGAGCTGTAGAAAGCTCACAATTTTGTCAAAAAGTGCTCCACCAATGATGAACTCTAAGACAATATAAATCTTCGACTTGCTCGTCAAAACCTGGAATAATACCAATTATTTGCTTACACGTTAGCATTCAGCAGAATTTGCTTCATTATCAAAGAGCTCTTAATTTCTGGCAAGACATCTAAGCGTGCAAAAGGAATATAAAGACAAGTAGAGAGAAGTTGAGGTATGGAGATAACCTCATCTAGCTGCACTATATTTGGATGGTTTATCAGCTTTGCAGTAGAAATTTCTCTCCTTATCTACAACGGTAAATGGGAATATCCATATCATACTTCCGGTTATAGATAGATTTAACTATGAAACTAGCTTTTAGAAGCAGAGTCAATGAACTATGGAAAAGGGCAAGTCAATGAACAAGATTAGGAAAGCAATTTACCTGTTCAGTCGACTTCTTTCTTCTTCATACCGGCATCGTAGATCCTGACTTTAGGGTCTGGAACTCCACGACAATATCTCAATTTTGAGTATGGCTTACCCTTGATCCGATGGTAGCATCTCGGTCCCTACAATCATACATCAAACACCAGAAGTTGGAGATCCACTTGCTCAACAAATTGCAACAAATATATTGAGCTAAAAATCAAATCAAGCATCCCAAAAAGCTTATCAAGCGATTTTTTCATCAAACACCATAAATCCATGAATCTTTCACAGATAGTTTAATTTTGGGTTTGAATCTGTTGCTAATTAAAAGTATTTTAGGAGAAAAATCGTACCGAAGATATGCAGGAACAATACCGAAAGGCTGCATAAGAAAAGCAGGCTGCTTGTGCTCTCCTTTTATCAGATCGACGGGGATGGTCTCGAACGCTACACTGTTCTTGGCCAGCGTTACAAAAGGAGATGTTGCAACTCAGAAAAGGAGAGCCGGCAAAGGAGAGACTCGCGGCGAATCTCCTTAAACCATCCGGCGACTGCTTTGTTTTCTTCGATTCTTAGATAGAGAGAGAGAAGAGAGGTTGAGATGTGGGGTTCTCCAATTATTTGTGCTTATTAGCTGATTTTTCCGAGAACTAAGGAAGAGGCGATGGTTGAATCGACGAGAGAGGATAAACGGAATAGAAGAAGGAGATGTCTCTGTGAGATAGTGAAATTAGATTAGGGTTTGCCTTAAAGAAATTCTGGAACCAAGATTATACTTTTTATTTTTCTCCTTTATAGTAAGGCGGGCACTTAATTTTTTTGGTCCAGCTCGACAATTCAATAGCGTTCATATTAGTGCTTATGTTATAAAAAATCAGGCGCTAAAACGAAAATATAAGCGCCTAAATTTTTTTTTTTTGTTGGCGCACAAACTATGGCGTTTCATTTTTATCAAACGCTATCTAAAATAAGCAGTTTAGTAAAAGATAGCATATTTAACCAAAACGCTATCTGAAACTGCTAACAATACTCAGTTTTCTTGTAGTGAAAGAAAAAAAAATCTACGATAATATCGTATTAATTTGATCAAAAATTAATTCTTTGAAACTGTATACCGCTGAAAAGCCACTACAAAAAATTGTTCATCATATATATTATTGGTTGGAATACTTTGAAAATTTTTGAACAAAATAGTAAGAATTGAAAATATTGTCATGAAATTATTCGGAACATTCTCTAACTGATTCCCCATATAATTTATAGTTGCAAAAAATTTGCGGCTGATTTTCAAGGACATAAAAATCCAACCCGTTAGTGACCTACTATTATTCCCACCAAATTATGAGGGAAACCAATTACAAAGTCTTTATAATATATTATATTTAACAGTATCATATTAATTAATAGTTAAACATACTAAATATTTGAAACATAATTTAAGTAAAAGGCTCAAACTTTGAAGATAAAATTGCAAAAGATTACTTAAAAGACATTGAAGAAGTAAATATGATATATTCTCCATTGTTTCCTTCTTCTACGGGGATTTCTTCATTGATTCCTTCGCCTATGAGGAATGGTCGAGGAGGCAAGTGAAGAAATTGGGACAAAAAGCACATGCAAATACTTGAGATGCAATAGTGCCATAGTATTTGCCATAGACTCGGGCAGACTATGAACCTTTAATAGGTCGTATCAGAACATGGTTTCTGTCTTGGACTACCAAATCTCTGTCTTATGCTGGAAGACTGAAACTTATTCTGCCGGTAACCACCAGCATTACGAACTTTCGGTGTTCGGTTTTTTGTCTTCCAAAATGATGCCTTGAGATCATTGAGCAAATGTACTCTGCTTTTCTATGGTCTGGAAACCCTCATATTACTTCAAAGGCCAAAGTTGCGTGGTCTGATCTCGCTATAGCGAAATAGAAAGAAGGATTAGGCATTCAAAAGATGCAAGACTCCACCAAGCTGTTTACTCTCAAGCTTATATGGAATCTGTTTGCAAATGACAGATCTCTCTGGGTTTCCTAGACAAGACACTATATGCTGCGTCAGGCTTCTTTCTGGGACATTTCAAATAGCACAACCAAAGGATTGTGGATGTGGACGAAAATCCTAAAGCTCAGGCCTTTGGCAGCAAGTTTCTTAAAGAAGAAAATCCATACTGGCTTATCTACACATTTTTGGTTTGATAACTAGCTGGACATTGGACCCCTTCACGCGAGTCTGGGCAATGCAGGAACTCGCATCTTGGGAATCAAAAGAAATGGCAGAGTTGTAAAAGCGGAAGATGCAAATGGGTGGAAGCTGAGGCGGGTCAGTGGGCAACTGGCTCACGATGTTGTTCGAATGATTCAAGTTTCGACCCCACCAACGACAACAGCTGGACCGGACATACTTTTTTGGAAGCAGGATCAGGACTGCTATGAGCCAAAATTCTCCTCCAAACGAACCTGGAACCTCATCCGCGCTCACTCTCCGGTTGGGACTGGACCAAACTAGTATGGTTCCCTTAAGCGATACCTCTTCAAGCATTCGTACTCTGGCTTGCCTTCCGCAATCGTCTTCCCACCGGAGCTCGTGCAAGGATGATTGCGGATTTGTCAATCAAGTTCTGTTTTGGAGAGCAATATGAGACCCGGTATCATCTGTTCCTAGCATGCCCTTACTCATATACGGTATGAACTATTCTGTCTTCTGACTTATTGCGATCGAGAATCACTCCGGACTGGACCAGAACAGTCAACTCTCTTCTGCGTAACCGGCTTTCTCTACTGGACAAGACCCTGGCGTGTATGGTATTCAAATACACAATTTATTGGCTATGGAGGGAGCGCAATGTTAAGATACAAAATAGTCCTCACCACACTGCATTCATCACAGCAACCACGATACATAAAGAAATGCAACTGCGTCTGGCTGGGGGAGAATCGATGGCCTGGTAACTTGACTCTTCTTTGATTCTCTTTTGATGTAACCTTTCTGCTCTGTTTTTTCTCTTTCGTATGCATTGGCCAACCATCAAATTGATGGATTGTATTTTTCTTTTTGTTGATAAATAAATTTAACATTTCAAAAAAAAAAGAACATGATTTACGCAATCATTGTGAGGCTATATGTTCCTATTAGTATGTTTCACAAAGTGATATATCATGGTTTTACCGGGTTTTTACCCATGATATAGGTTTGTTTATAGAGTTTTTAAAGTGTTTTTCTGAGTTTTTGCAGGTTTAAGTACGTCTGAAGCTTATTGCAGATATTGGAGCATTATAAAGCCAAGCAAGAAATTGTGTGGAGAATATCAAGTTGGAATCTACTTTTGGACTTTGTTTCGATCTACACCAGCCCTTGGTATCGTTCGACACCCATCACGGTTACAAATTCCACATGTGTTTCTTAAGATTTTTGAAGAAAAGAAATTTGGTCTCGAAGTTTCCATTATTTGCAATTAAGTATTTTCATATTTTAGGCTATACTTAAGATTTTTAAGGCATTTTTTAGACTTACGCTTTGTTTTTATTTGATTTTTGGAGATATAGAGATTTTGAGAGGTTTCAGGGAGACATATATGAGACTTTTCAGTTAGAAAGAAGATTCGAACTAGGGGCGGACCTAGGATTGACTTTAACTGGGATCATGGAAAAATTCTACCTCTAATTTAATGAGGTCAAATTGATGTTCTTGCTATTTTATTATAAAAAATCAATGCATTCTCAAGCAAAATACAATTTGTATTAAGTTTTAGGGGTGTCCTATGAACCCAGATTTCCTCAAATGAGTCCGCCACTGATTCGAACCCCAGTTTTTATAAATCTGTTTATCTCATTGCATTTTATTCAATCATGTTTATTATTTCGATTTTCATGTCTGAGTAGCTTGCATGGTAGGATTATGGATTTTCAAAGGTTGAAGATGAGTTGTTAGATTGAGTTGATTTGTTAGGTTATTCAGATAGTTATTCATCAAGATTGAGTTTAATGCTAATTATAGCATGATCATGTAGAATTCTGAACCTAGGTTGATTAATAGATGTGAAAGTATTATTGATTGCATGAACTATCTTAGGTGAGCAAAATATTTTCGCAAATAAATTTGGTTTAGGGATTTTGTAAACAATTAAACATGAACTTTAATGCTTGTCTTAGATACTAAATTTACAAATAAATTTGGGATTCTATGATTTATACATAGATAATTTCTTCAGCGAAAGCTGATTGATTTTACTAGTGTGTTTCAAGTTCAAGAATGTATCTTCATTTAAAACTTTACAGTTTTTTAGTCTACAATTCATATTTACCTGGGAACTTCCCTAAGCGTAACTTCTTGTCGGAACTGTTTTTGGACAAATGGCTTTGGCCAATATTCTGGTGGCTTTTCCGGGCAGCTCGTTTGGCGGAATGACTGGATTTTGGAGTCGTTGGATTCCTTGTTGTGAGCACTATGAGATAGTGTATTCATATGTCAAAAACACAGTTCTTTGAATGAAAAATGAATGTCCAAAATGAGTTGCTTGAAAAGCTTAAAAATATAACATTTATAAAATGCCCCACGTTGAATATGAGGTTAAATCCTCTAATATATAAAGTGGAGAAATTATGACAAAGTTAAAAGCTTTGAATAAATTTAAGAATATTAAAGATAGGTGATATCCGGACCGAGCTTATGCTTCGGGTTTTGAGATTTGGCAAATAGATTAAGTCAAAAATTATTCTTTCTTTTGATTTTTTTAAGGAAAATTTTGAAAAATACAACTTTGTGGTGTGAATTTTTCAAAAATACACCCACTGCTAGAGACAGAAGTGGTATGGACCCCACTCATATTTTGTCCCAAAGTGGTATTTCTGAAAATCCTCATCTGTTTATTAATAAAGTCAAAAGAATATCTCCTCTAATTGAAACCATTAACGTTTTCGATATTGGAAGTTAAGCACAAATATTCAGTTATGATTGTTTGTAACTTAAAGCCTTAAAGTTTGTCAAAAACAATAATGGTGAAAATCAATTTGATTATCCTCTTTATGGCATACATTGGTTATTTTCCTAGCTATAAAAGCAAACCATTATCATCTTTTGTAAAAATCATTCACATGATCACTACACCATAAAAAAATCTCTCATATTTCTTTAGATACTTTTGTGTTGAGAGTATATCATAGTTTTAGGTTCGACAGGCTTCGATTCTCAAGTGTTGTGAGATTG